>JAGKTI010012021.1:12689-25329 GCA_018397915.1 Birgus latro | reverse complement strand
AGAACTAAACTTAAATGTAATCACTGTAATAGACTGCAATGTAACACTTTCAGTAATAATAGTACTGAACTTTAATCATGATCACTACACTGTCACATGCGCACATTTTTTTTCTTTAGCTTCATTCCTTTACGACTAGAGGTGCCAGTATTACTTCTTTTAAGCTATGAACCTTCCATGGCAAGGCAGAAGGCAAAAGGACAGCACTGTTCAGCACTAAATGACAGTAAGAATGGCGCAACTACTGTCTCCAAAAGCAAGTAGCAGACTGGCACCACGAGTCCGCTTGGCGCCATTTCTCCCCCTACTTTTGCATTTCGGCCTACTTCATACGTGGTCTCGGCCTGAGTTCGGCTAACTGAAGATCCCGGCTTCTAAAAGTTCGGCTTATCAAGGGTGTTTACTGTATTTCCAAAAGTTCTCAATGAGAAATTTGGTAAAAGGGTGGGTCATGGGCCAAGAAAGAATTTATTAAGTTTTGGGGCAGATCTGAATCCAATGTATATCTCCAAAAGTTCTCAATAAATTTTACTAAAAATTTTGTGGAACACTGGGCCGTGGGTCCAGGAATAATTGATTTCATTTTAGGGCGGATCTGGATCCTATGTATGAGGTACTAACCAAAAGTTCCAGTAATTTGAACAAAAGGAGCCAACCATTTGCAGTTTTGCCTTTTGCCGCAAGGAGGAGTCAGCAGCACCCCTTGTGTGTCACTGTGCCCCTGGCCGTGTCTGTGAGCGGACATGCTGAGCTACGCTTACTATTGTAACGTGGTGTGTAGGTGGCTTGGTGGTTTTGCAATGGCAGACCAAAGGCGCAGCAATGTCAAGTCGATGTTGATCATTTTCTTCGATATTCAAGGGATTGTTCACAAGGAATTCGTCCCACCCAGTCAATCTGTCAACGGAAAGTTTTACTGTGAAGTTTTGCAGCGTCTGAGGAAGAACATCCGCGACAAACGTCCAGAACAGTAGAAAAACAAGGACTGGGTCCTGCATCGTGACAATGCCCCCGCCCATACATCAGTTGTTGTCTTGCAGTTCCTGGCTTCCACTAACATGGTAGTCATTCCCCACCCACCTTATTCATCTGACCTTGCCCCCCTGTGACTTTTTCCTGTTTCCCAAGCTGAAATTATGACTGAAAGGGTGTCGATTTGACTCGACTGAGGAGATCCAGACAGAATTACAGGAGATGTTCAAGACCATCATGCCTGAAGCCTTCCAGGGATGCATATACTAGTGAAAAAAATGCTGGGACCACTGAATACATGTTCAAGGGGACTACTTTGAAGGCAACAGTGAGACCTAGGAGGTAAGGTAACTTATTTTCTTACAATATTCAAACTACTGGAACTTTTGGATAGCACCTCATATTCCACACAATATCTCCATGGATCTGGATCTGGATCCTTTTTAATGGCAATGGCATTGGCGGAGGCAGGTGCTCTCTGTGTGCTTTCTAGTTTCATTTGTGGTCAAGTGGTTAGTGATGAGGTCTGTTGTTTGATAGGTCACAAATCTGCTCCATGAGTGGGCCAAAGACAGTCTGATTACTGGAACTTCATTATAAACAATAATTATTACTGTATTACACAAGACAGTGCAATACATCACAGACTCATAGTTCAATCACTCCCATTAAGATTAATTAAGTCAGTCCTACACAGGGCCCCCAGGAAAAGACTTCTGAGTCCATGTCCTAAGTTAGACATATACAATATATACAGTAGAAAGGCAAACCCCGATATGCGATACCCCAATAAGTGATACCCCAGCTTAACAATGGGAGTAGAAATACCACTGTACCCCACCTAACGATGGCCAGATCCTAGTATAATAATGAGTTTTGTTTTGTTTTGTTTTTTAACCGATTTTGATTATACTTTAGACTTTGTGTTAGGGTTGATTTAAAAACTGTTTTTAGACTCAGAATAATGTGTTTCAGTCATAGGTAGGGTGAACACTGTCATTTGGGGTATGGATTCTTGCTCATCAAACGAGGTACAAAACAGTGTGGGCAACTAGACAACTCAACAAAGAATATTATGTGTTTTACCACTGAACGTCTAACCTATCATGAAATACACAATAATAATTTTATATAAACTTTAATACTTATGAATACCTTAAAGAGTAAATATTTCCTGCACTGACGAAAACTGTGCCATTGATATCTGTGTTTACATTCGGGCAGTTCAAGGGAAAACACTTTTAAAAAACTGTACCTTAATCAGTTAAAATTGTTTTGTTTCATTTTTGAAGGCTCCAACATACTTGCATGAGTCGGCCTTGGTCACCTAATGGCGGCTCTCCACGCTGCTTGATCTATGGCAGCCTCCCTTTTCAGTCCCTTAACCCTGGGGTCACACTTAATGACCTCATCTCATGTCTTTTTTGGTCTACCCTTTGCAACCCCACCCCTAATACTGTATTAATGCTTCTCACTTTCTGCACCCAATTATCATCCCCCATCCTCTTCACATGCCCAAACCACCTCAATCTACCTCTCCTCATCGTAACACCATCCTCTGTCATCCTCGTCACTAGACAAAAATGTGTGGCATAATGACATCAAAACCAGTGTTGATTTCATGGCAACTCTGCACAAAGCATTCTCAGTTTACGTGCTGGTTCTCTAGCAAGCGGACCTAGAGTGCTCTGTGACTTATTCTTACCCACCACCATCACTAATGAGTGCATCAAACATCGCCACTGTGTTCAAGAGGCCAGCCTCTACATCACTGGTTACTCCAAATACAAATAAATGAAGAAAATCAATTACACTGGAGCAGAAAACCAAGATGCTGGATGCTCTGCAACACTGCAACCACACTTCAAGTGTTGGGAACCAGCTTGGTGCAAAGGGCGCAAGTGACGTGAAGCGGCTCGAGTGACGGAAGGCAGCAGGCAATGTACTCATACATACCATGCAGTAAGGATGTCATTCACCTCCCGACTCCAATACAGGGAATGGCTCATGCTAACTTATCATTTTAACACATAATTTTCATAATTAATAGTGAATAAATGGATTTTTACTATTCTACGTTTCTCTCAGGTACCAAACTATTTTCATCGTCATCATCATCCGGACTTCCTTCCCATCCTAGGGTGGGGTGAGGAGTAGCAGCGTCCAGACAGCCAAAGTGTGCCCAATTCAATGGGCCTCACTTCCATTCACTCATCATTCAAACCCACATAATCTTGGCTCGAGCTGATAGGCCAACAGGTTTCACCATGTGCTGTAGCTTCACATACAGTAATCCTACAATTATCCAACATAACAGAGCCAAAGGCATAACCGGATAAGGGCATTGTCCACATGTGGAGCAATATCCTTTACTGTACCCATATCCTACCTATACCCAACCTATATGTACAGTACCCCTCCTAATTTTGGCAGTGTTCTGCGGTCATTTGGTTCTTTTTAGACATCAAAACATGCATTGCAACATGCAGTATAATCAAAAACACTAAGCAAACAATGCATTAGCCCGCTGAGTCCCAACGACGTACGATGCACGTCGCTACTTTTTTCTGCGGACAGACCCAATGACGTGCATCGTACGTCACGCAATTGCAAGGCCCATTGTGTGCACATTTTTCAACATTCGCGGGTGATTTTTGGTAGGCATACGTGGGAGACCTTCCTCTACCTGCTGTCAAGCAGAGATACTGCCTGGCCCCTCCTAACCCCCCCTTCCCCCCCTCCCCCCACACTGGGCAATTCACCTGTTAGCAGTAACCTAGCCAGTAAAGATATGTTGCCCCACAGTCTCTCCAATGAAGAAATTCACGGTGAAAGTGATTCCTGAGGTGGAGGACAAAGAAACAAAGAAGCTAGAGGTAGAAACAAACAGAAGTGATGATGTGGTAATGTCGTAAAGGAAGGTGCCATATACTGGGGTTTTGGGTAAGTGAACAATGCTTATAAACACCTATATTATTGTGTGAAAACCAATATAGACTTTTACTACACATAAATTCGTGCCAGATAAATGAAATAAATACGTAATTTAAAGTGGCTTGAATCAGTTAACCCTTCCATAGTTGTTTTTTTTAGCCAGGTACAATGAGAGAGAAGGAAAACGTAAGGTTGAGTGACACCTGTATCAACATTTTTTTACCTCAGGATCGCGATTTCACTGTGAATTTTCAATGTTTCTCACCAAAAGCAAAGGTTTCAGCCAAAAAACAAAAAGTCGAAAATCGGTCGGGATCTGGGGGTAAGCTGGGTAAAAAACCGGTCGAGACTGGGCGGATTGAGACTGGGCGGATTTGAGAGAGAGAGAGAGAGAGAGAGAGAGAGAGAGAGAGAGAGAGAGAGAGAGAGAGAGAGAGATACCAATATGCAAAACCCTACGAATATGTACAGTACCCCTTTAATTTTGGCAGTGTTCTGCAGTCTTATAGCTCTTCTTAGACATCAAAATGCACATTGGAATATGCAATATAATCCTTAAAAAAAAAAAGAAGAAAAAACTGGAGCAGTGGCACATTCATCATGGGCCCACCTCCCAGAGGGTGTCAAACAAGAGGAGGAGGACGGCATGGGGGCCAAACCACCACAACCTCCCCCCCACCCACCCTGGCCCCTCACGGGGCACGGGAACCTAGGAGTGGCTTCGGTCGCCCAGGCAAGTAACGCATCTCTCAACAACACACACAACAACACTGTTTTCTCCACACTGAGAAATGACTCTTCGGTGGGCATTTCTCGAAGACTTCTTCTAGCCGTTGATATTGAGAGCAATTCAGGACCCGTCAACGAATACAGATGTCCAACATGCACAAAACCCATCACTCTGAGTCAACAGGCAAAGAGTTCAGTTCAGTGCAATTCCTGCAAGAACTGGATCCATTTCACCTGCACAACACTTGCATCCAGAGAATATTACACAATCACCTGGACCTGCTCCTTATGCTCCTTCCTCCCACCCTCTATAATCCCCCCACCAGCCCCACTCCTACTTCCTCCACACCTCCTCAGCCGTTTAACCCACTATGGTCAGGCCATTCCAAGCGTGCGGGTTGGGTTGGGCTCCAACCTGCGTACAGTGTTGCCACGTTTTCCATACTCTCTCACTATCTCTCTCCTGGGATTTTCTCTCTCTCTCTCTCTCTCTCTCTCTCTCTCTCTCTCTCTCTCTCTCTCTCTCCTGGGAGATGCGTCTCCCTGGGGAGACGCATCCCCCAGGCTCCTGTCCTGCCTGCTCTCTCACTCTCTCTCTCATCTGTGGTATTTTAGGATACATTTTGGTTATTTTCTTTTACATTATATTGTACATATTGTACAGGTAGCCTTCGAAATGTCATCAAGAGTTCCTGGATTCTCCTTCTCCTTCTGAAAGTACTGCCTTATGTTGAAGACAATTTCTTTAGCTTGACTGTGTAGATATGAGTGGGCTGGCTGAGCTGTCAATCTGTCTGTGTCAAGGCCACTGGGTCTGTGTGTTGCCAGTCACGAGGGTTTAATGTATTTTTTTTTTTTAACTAGGAAATTGGAATATTTTTACCTATATTCCTGCACATTATCTTATAATCATAATTGTGGCATTACTACCCACCCCATAACTACAGTAAAAGCAGATAAAAGTGACAACATTTTTTTAGCAACGCTGTAAAATATTTATGCCACGTTTCTGTACTGCCGTGTAAATATTTTATGCATAATAAGTTTTCTGTTCTTCCATATACTATAATACATAGTTAAAATTTTATTCATATGTGTTTTGCAATACCTTTTACATATATAACAGCCGTTTCACATCGTGGGTTTGGGAAACATGGCACCACTGTGGGCGGGTGTGGGCCCCACCCAACCCGCACGCTTGGCTTGGCCTGACCATAATCCTTCCCACATCATCCAATCCCCAAATCCCTCTCATTCCACCCCAATCTAATCCACCCCAACCCTTACCTATATCACAACCTTCTAACCCTTCCTCTCCACCCACACCCCCACCTCCCCCCCGATGCTGCAGCACCCAACACATGTCATACACAACATTATCAGTCTTCAAAAAAACATAGATGGCATAAACACCAAAACACAAGAACTCGCACAATTCCTCAAACGGCAAAACATACACACTGCCATCTTACAAGAAACGAAACTACGAAGAACACAAAAAACACCTACATCTCATAACTTCACCACCATCACAGAAGACCAGGCAAACAGCAGTGGCAATGGACTCATCACCCTAGTACACCAATCCATCAACATTTCAGATACTAGTGCACACACAAAACCACTTCTCTCCCCACATGACACAACAACAGAAATACAATAAATGAAAATGTGTATGGGCAACAAATCACACATAACAATCTTCAATACATGCATATCCCCCCAGTCATCCCCCACAGTAACATACAATTACTCTCCTCAAATACACCACATCATTAACATACCCATCATCATCCTGGGTAGCGATTTCAACGCCAAGGCATCTGCCTGGCATGTCAACGACCCTGACACAGACAAAGGGTTGGTACCAGAGGTGGGCACTGCAAATTAAAACTGACTTCCGCAAATGGAAATCCACAAACTCAAACCATTACCTTACGCAACCGCAAATCTGCAAACTTCTAGAAATTTGTGGTTCCGCAAATGCAAACGCAAACCATTTGTATTCCTTTCAGTACCACGGCATCAGTTTCATTTTATCCTCGATACCATCGGATGATTTTATTAAGTTTAGGATGATATTTTTCATAATCAAAATAATCTCTAGTTACTCATCCACTATAATTATATCTTTATTTATTCTATTCTGACTAACAATGAGTGACTTTATGAAGTTTGGAAAATTACTGTAGTACTGAATGGATATAAAAGTAATCCCTCCAATATCCGTTGTAATAGAGCCAAAGGCATGTCCGAATATTGGTTTTGTCCGGATATTGGTCCTGAAGCTCCAGCACTGGTTTTTCATGACCCTAACCTAACCTAACCTAAATCAGAAAACTACCTTCCTACCTCCCTACTGGACATGTATAGCACTTATTTAGGTCCCTTTTCACATAAATAATGCACCCATAGCATGAATTTATTGAATTTTAACCAAAAAATTATGATTTAGAGGTGAGTGAGTCATAGGAGCTCAGAACTTGCCAGCATAGTATAAGTAAGTATCGGACATGGAAATCATCTTTTCTCACGTTTTATGCACTAAATTATTGGATACAAAGCATCAAATACAGTAAATGATGTTAATTGCTACCAGAAAAATGGTTAGGTTAGGTTAGGTTATGACCGGACATGAAATTCACTGCTTCAACATTTTTCATAGCTGGTGCACTTAGCATGAAAGAATTAAATTAAAAGCAGGAAATTATGATTAACACAATGTTAGGTTAGGTTAGGTTAGGACCGGACATGAAACTCACTGCTTCAACCTTTTTTCTAGCAGATTTACTTAAGAACCATGCATGGAAAAATTAAATAGCAAGAAGGAAATTATGATTAACATTTTTGGTAATTTTTTAACACATGTACAGCATGATGAAAACAGGTTAGGCATGAAAATCTTTATGGTAACCATAGGTTAGGTTAGGTTAGGACCAGACATGAAATTAACTGCTTCAACCTTTTTTCTACCTGTTTTACTTAAGAACCATGCATGGAAAAATTAAATAGCAAGCAGGAAATTATGATTAACATTTTTGGTAATTTTTTAACACATGTACAGCATGATGAAAACAGGTTAGGCATGAAAGGACCGGACATGAAATTAACTGCTTCAACCTTTTTTCTAGCTGTTTTACTTAAGAACTATGCATGGAAAAATTAAATTACAAGCAGGAAATTATGATTAACATTTTTGGTAATTTTTTAACACATGTACAGCATGATGAAAACAGGTTAGGCATGAAAATCTTTATGGTAACCATAGGTTAGGTTAGGTTAGGACCGGACATGAAATTCACATCTTCCACCTTTTTTCTAGCTGTTTTACTTAAGAACCATGCATGGAAAAATTAAATTGCAAGCAGGAAATTATGATTAACATTTAGGGTAATTTCTTAACACATTAACAGCATCATGAAAACAGGTTAGGCATGAAAATCTTTATGGTAACCATAGGGTAGGTTAGGTTAGGACCGGACATGAAATTCACATCTTCCACCTTTTTTCTAGCTG
Organism: Birgus latro; assembly: GCA_018397915.1. NCBI lineage: Eukaryota > Metazoa > Arthropoda > Malacostraca > Decapoda > Coenobitidae > Birgus > Birgus latro. The sequence goes on along the minus strand of JAGKTI010012021.1, from coordinate 17,178 downwards.
TTTTACTTAAGAACCATGCATGGAAAAATTAAACTGCAAGCAGGAAATTATGATTAACATTTTTGGTAATCTTTTAACACATTTACAGCATGATGAAAACAGGTTAGGCATGAAGTTAGGGCACTTACAAACAAGAAGCTGTCATCCTGATGTAATAACCCACTCTATCATCTCAGACTCTGACAGGAAGACCTTGCACCTGACACACCTTTCCAATTGAGAATCACCAGCACTTATCACCAACACTTTCTACAACGTTTTTTTTTTTTATAACTGGAATCACATCACTTCACTGCACTGTACATAACAGTAAATTCCATCATCACACACATGATGAAGAAGGTGAAGAGCAGTATCAAGCACTGTAGGAGGTAGCGTATCACCACAAAAGCAATCACTTCGGCCGCCATTGTCAGAGGTGTTCATGAGGCAGTAACTGAGTGGGTAATGGCGACCGACAGACAGACGCCACGAGTGTAAACATAGTCGATTAGCGCGGGCGGGAAATTCAAACTGACGCGGTCCCAAAAAATCGAAAATTTTTCAATTTTTTTCTAATTTTGGGGCATTTTCGGGGTTGGGCAGCCCAGAATATCCAAAGTACGTATATCCAAGTATTGGACGTCCGAATATTAGAGGGATTACTGTATACATACTACAGTAAAACTAAAATATATACAGTAACCTCCCCTCCCCCCCAAAATTAGCGAGGGTTACGTTCCAAACCCTCTCACTTCCATCCATCCATCATCCAATCCTATGTTGCCCCACAGAGGAGCGTTTGAGCCCGGGGCTAGGCAAGTTGGCCCTGACATTTAAGATGAGAGTGACCAGCCTCACTCATTCCTGAGTGGCGTTACGTGAGCAATAAAACCCTCTCACTAATTCTTGAAATTCGCTAATTCTTGATGCCTTCCTGAAAATGACATTTAGTGGTAATTGCATAGCCTATGAACCACTGATACTGTACTGCATTACCCACAAATAAATTTCTTGTTAAATCTGTTTCTCCATTGTTTTTGGCTATTCGGCTGTGCTTACTCTTGTTCGATTAGTCAGTTTAATGGTGGAAGGGACCGCCCTAAGTGTTTAACCACTAAACCACGGGCCGTCACTTTCATGACGCTCAGTGGTGATGGCTCGAGCTGTGGGCCGTCAGTTGGGTGCCTCTTTTCTTTTTAAGTAGCTGGGGCTGTCAAGATATAAATATATATGAAAAATTTTAGAAGCCTGAGTGGTATTTTTATCACTCAGGCTAGTTTTGGCCAATTTTTTTAAAAAGTAAGTCAGAGCACGAATTACCACCGGCGGGAAGTGCCAGGACCGCCTCCCATAACTCCGCGGTTTAGGGGTTAACTAAACTTGACCTAACCTAATTTAACTGTACTGTATTGTAACTAATCCTAACCTAACATACAGCTGGGAAACTGGGAAACGAAATCCACTTTTGAGTACGTAGATTAAGTTTCTTCCACTGCTCCGAAAACAAACAATCATAGGCATGGCTTTACGGCTTAACCTCTCAATGGCCATGGGTTTAGAAATTTTCGTGCACCCCTGGCCAGCCCCGGAACAATTTTTTAAGAGTGCTACAATCAATTTCTATTTTTTACAGATGTGAAGAGAACTGTCTGGTGCACCTAGCAATGTGTTTTTTACTTTCCTAAACCCATCCTGTGATTTGCTATTGTTCGCACAAATTAATAAAATTACTTTTACATCTTGACCGCAAGTCGTCACTTTCATGATGGTCGGGTGCAATGGATCATACCACAAGGCGTCACTTGAGTGACTCTGTGTTATTTTTAATTCACCCGGGCTTTCAGGTGGTGACTTGTATCATCTATCAGCACTGCCAATGTCCAACAATAGTCAGAGCTGCTAATCTCATCAGTACTCCCATCCACTGTTGACAATTTAGCCATTTTTCCCCCATTCTAGACTCTCCTCCCTACCTCTCCTCCATTACCCTCTCGTGTTGTCTGCTCAGCTGCTCTGCGCTAAGTAAATCTTCCCCGGATTTTTCCACTGTTTTCATCCATTGAAATGAGCCCTATGCCCTATTCTTATACAAAATAAAATATATATATATATAAAATAACGTAACTGAAAGTGCCATACACCTGGAATTGGCTAATTATCACTTGGCAACATCCAACCTGCACTCGTTCACTAATTTCTCCTGCTTTTTTTTCCCGTGAAACATGCCGTATGAGCTACTCTTGTAATATAAATGTACAGTAAACCTTCCATAAGTCGAACTTATAGAAGGCGGGATCTTCGGTTACCTGAACTCAGGCCGAGACCACATATGAAAGTAGATCGAAATGCGGAGGTAGGGGAACAAATGCCGCAAGACAGACACGTGGCGCCAGTCTGCTGCTTGCTTTTGGAGATGGTAGTTGCGCCATTCTTACTGTCATCTAGTGCTGAGCAGTGCCCTCCTTTTGCCTTCTGCCTTGCCATGGAAGGTTCAAAGCTTAAAAGAAGTGATACTGGCACCTCTGAAGCTAAAAAAAAAAAAAAATGTGCGCATGTAACTTAGTGTAGTGATCATGATTAACCTGCCGAGTTCATCAACGTACGATGCACGTCGCTACTTTTTTCTGCGGACAGACCCAACGACGTGCCCCATTGTGTGCACATTTTTCAACATTGGCGGGTGATTTTTGGTAGGCATATGTGGGAGACCTTCCTCTACCTGCTGTCAAGCAGGGATACTGCCTGGCCCCTCCTAACCCCCCTTCCCCCCCTCCCCCCCACACTGGGCAATTCACCTGTTAGCAGTAACCTAGCCAGTAAAGGTATGTTGCCCCACGGTCTCTCCAATGAAGAAATTCACGGTGAAAGTGATTCCTGAGGTGGGGGACAAAGAAACAAAGAAGCTAGAGGTAGAAACAAACAGAAGTGATGAGGTGGTAATGTCGTAAAGGAAGGTGCCATATACTGGGGTTTTGGGTAAGTGAACAAAGCTTATAAACGCCTACATTATTGTGTGAAAACCATTATAGACTTTTTCTACACACAAATTCGTACCAAATAAATGAAATAAATACGTAATTTAAAGAGGCTTGAATTAGTCAACCCTTCCATAGTTTGTTTCTTAGCCAGGTACCCTGAAAAAGAAGGAAAACGTAAGGTTGAATTACACCTGTATCAACATTTTTTTACCTCAGGATCGCGATTTCACTATGAATTTTCGATGTTTCTCACCAAAAGCGAAGGTTTCAGCCAGAAAACAAACAGTCGAAAATCGGTCGGGATCTTTTTTTTTTTGTAGTAAAAAACTATGCAAGGAAGAAGGAACCAAAGGCCACAGGCCTGCATACTGTTCCTTCCAAGAAAAAGCAAAAACAGTACAAAAGAGAGCCAAATTCAAGATCCGTTCAATTCGAGATGCCTGGACACACTGCGTTTGAAAGACTGGAGATCATAGGAAGTAGGAAATACAGACAGAGGAAGACAGTTCCAGAGTTGACCAGTTGCATAAATGAAGGACTGGGAGTAACGGTTAACTCTTGCATTAGAGAGTTGGACAGAAAAGGGATGAGAGTTTGTTGCTAGACGGGTACTACGTGCCCGTCGTAGAGGTGGAGGGATGCAAGCAGACAGTTCAGAGGAACAGTGACCATTGAAGTAGCGATAGAAGAGAGATAAAGATGCAACATTGCGGCGAAGAGACAATGGTTGAAGGGAATCAGTAAGAGAAGGAGAGTTAATGAGACGAAAAGCCTTTGACTCCACCCTTTTGAGAAGAGCTGCATGTGGGGAGCCACCCCACACATGAGAGTTGTACTCCATACACGGGCGAATAAAACCCGTGTACAAGGTCAACAACTGCGCAGGGGTAAAGAAAGTACGGAATCGGCTTAGCACACCTAATCTCTTGGAAGCAGATTTCACAAGAGATGTAATATGTTCTTTCCAAGACAAATCCTGAGAGAATGAAATCCCAAGCATGTTCAAGGATGATGCAGGACATAACTGTTCATTATTAAACACTAGTGGGTAATCCTGAGGAAGATTTTGTCGGGTCGATATGTGTAAGAACTGAGTTTTTGATGCATTGAAAATAACAAGATTATTTTTACCCCAATCAGAGATACGAGCCAAATCAGACATTAGGTGTGCCATAGCCTCATCCCTTTTTTGTTGAAGTAACTGCTGAGATGGACGTTGCGGGAACCGAATGGAAAGGTGAAGGGTGGAATCATCAGCATATGAGTGGATAGGGTTAGATGTACAGCTTAGAAGGTCATTGATGAATAAAAGGAAGAGAGTAGGTGATAGGACAGAACCCTGAGGAACACCACTGTTGATAGGTCTAGGAGAGGAACGATGGCCGTCTACAACAGCGGCTATAGAACGACCAGAAAGGAAGCTAGAGATGAAGGCACAGATAGAAGGATAGAAACCGTAGGAGGGCAGTTTGGAAATTAAAGATTTATGCCAGACTCGATCGAAAGCCTTTGAGATGTCAAGTGCAATG
>JAGKTI010012019.1:0-25333 GCA_018397915.1 Birgus latro | reverse complement strand
TATATATATTATTTTGTATAAGGATAGGGCATAGGGCTCATTTCAATTGATGAAAACAGTGGAAAAATCCGGGGAAGATTTACTTAGTGCAGAGCGGCTGAGCAGACGACACGAGAGGGTAATGGAGGGGAGGCAGGGAGAGGAGTCTAGAATGGGGGAAAATGGCTAAATTGTCAACAATGGATGGGAGTACTGATGACACTAGCAGCTCTGACTATTGTTGGATATTGGCAGTGCTGACAGATGATACATGTCACCACCTGAAAGCCCGGGGGAATTAAAAATAAAGAGTCACTCAAGTGACGCCCCGCGGTATGATCCATTGCACCCGAGCGTCACGAAAGTGACGACCTGCGGTTAAGGGGTTAATCACCAGAGAACACCTTCTGCCACCTATTCTTCTGTCTACTCGCACACTGTCAATCAAAGTTTTCTTGCAATTTCTCAGTGGTTGGGCTACTTGGGAAAAAATGGCTGGTTGTTGCCCTTTGACATCACCCTTTACTAATTTACCCACTTGTTTCTTGTCTTCTGCAGCCTTCGTCTTATCGTCCTTCTCCTTTGGACAATCATAACTAAAGTGTCCCACCTCACTACAGGTCCAACGCCCTTTTGTTGCAATCAGAGATTTTCCTTCACTGTTCTGTTCCTGTCCCTTCTTCCATTTGTGAGAATTCTCCTTCTTGTGTCCTGGCTTCCCACAGAACCAGCAACCTCCTCCATCTTCTCCTGTTCCCTATTCCACTTGTAGCAGTCCTCTTTCCCAAGTCCTGGCTCTTTACAATACCAGCAACTCCCATCAAATTTCTCCACTTCACGTACCCACCCCTTTCTTGCCTTGAATCTTGCACTACGACCAGCCTGCAAACTGAACATACTGGACCTGATGTAGGACTCAAATTCCAGAGCCCTAGCTACTGGTTCATACATGCTTCTTGATTGTGCCTGCTTCACTTACACTTTCAACTCTGCACTATCAAGATCATCAATGAAGTGGTCCCTCAGAAGAATAGCCAACAGGTTAGGTACTACACACTTGAGAAATTCCTTCTACTGATGTCTCTAAACTAGAATTTCACCCACTGTTGTTCGGAATGTTTACAAAAGATGCCGTTATCTTTTAATCTATAATAATAATAATAATGGTTGTAGGTGGGGGCATTCACCATCCACTCACTCGATGTTCTGTTGCTCAGGTGCCTGCCCTTTCCTCTCTTGTTTCCTTCCTCTTCTGTCTTTCCTTCCCTCGTTTTTCCTCTCACTTCTTTCTATGGGTGACTCTACACTGAGTGACAAGGCAAATGGTTCCCTATACACCAGGAAACCATTTATATACTATGCTGCGTGGTAACCATATAACCAAATTATGATGCCTGGTTGATTAGTGGGTAATTACGGCGCTCCGATCAGATTGAGCACGTTTGTATCCAAGGGATGTTTATTTTTTTTTTTTTTTTTTTTTGCTAAGAAGAAGGAACCCAAGGCCGCAGCCCGCAACCGTTCCTTCCAAGAAAAAAACAAAAACAATACAAGAAAGAGCCAAATTCAAGATCCGATCATTTCGAGATGCCTAGACACACTGTGTTTAAAAGACCGGAGATCTTATGAAGTAGGAAATAGACAGAGGGAGACAGTTCCAGAGTTGGCCTGCTGCATAAATGAAGGACTGGGAGTAACAGTTAATTCTTGCATTAGAGAGTTCGACAGAGAAGGGATGAGAGTTTGTTGCTAGACGGGTGCTACGCGCCTGTTGTAGAGGCGGGGGGATGCAAGCAGACAGTTCAGAGAAGCAGTGCCCACTGAAGTAACGACAGAAAAGAGATAAAGATGCAACAGTGCAGCGAAGAGACAGAGGTTGAAGGGAGCCAGTAAGAGGAGGAGAGTTGATGAGATGAAAAGCCTTTGACTCTACCCTATTAAGAAGATCTGTATGTGGGGAGCCTCCCCACACATGAGAGTTGTACTCTACACAGGGGCGAATAAAACCTGTGTATAACCTTAACAACAGTGCAGGGGTAAAGAAGGTACGGAGTCGGCTTAGCACACCTAATCTCTTTGAAGCAGATTTTACAAGAGATATAATATGATCTTTCCAAGATAGGTCACAAGTGAATGAAACCCCAAGCATGTTCAAGGATGAAGCAGGATTGAGCTGGATATTATTAAACATCAGTGGGTACTCCAGTGCAAGATTTTGTTGGGTTGATAGGTGTAAGAACTGAGTCTTTGATGTATTAAAAACAAGATTATTTTTACCCCAGTCAAGAGATACGAGCCAAGTCAGACATTAGGTTTGCCATAGGCTCATCCCTTGTTTGTTGAAGTAACTGCTGAGATGGACATTGTAGGAACCGACTGGAGAGGTGAAGGGTGGAGTCGTCAGCGTACAAGTGGATAGGGTTAGATGTACAGCTTAGAAGGTCATTGATGAATAAAAGGAAGAGAGTTGGTGATACAATAGAACCCTGAGGAACACCACTGTTGATAGATCTACGAGAAGAGCAATGGCCGTCTACAACAGTGGCTACAGAACGACCAGAGAGGAAGCTAGAGATGAAGACACAGATAGAAGGATAGAAACCGTAGGAAGGCAGTTTGGAAATTAAAGATTTATGCCAGACTCGATCGAAAGCCTTTGAGATGTCAAGTGCAATGGCAAAGCTTTCGCCACAGTCCCGAAATGAGGATGACCAGGAGCCTGAAACGTAGGTGAGAAGTTCACCTTTGGAAATTAAAGATTTATGCCAGACTCGATTGAAAGCCTGCGAGATGTCAAGTGCAATGGCAAAGCTTTCGCCATAGTCCCGAAATGAGGATGACCAGGAGTCTGAAAGGTAGGTGAGAAGATGCCAGTGGAGCGTCCCTGACGGAACCCATACTGACAGTCAGAAGGAAGGTTGTGATAGGAAAGATGCTTTAAAATTTTCTGTTAAGAACTAACTCAAAAACTTTTGAGACACAAGATGTTAAAGCAACTGGACGATAGAGGGTTGGGAATGGTCACCCTTCTTTGGGAATGGCTGAATGAGAGCAAACTTCCAGCAAGAAGGAAAGGTACAAGTTGACAGACGAAGACGAAAGAGTTTACCTAGGCAGGGTGTAAGCACAGTTCTTGATGACAACAGGAGGGACTCCATCACGCCCATATGCCTTATTAGTATTGAGGCCAGTGATGGCAGAAAGTACATCAGCTGAAGAAATTTTAATGTCAGCCATGAGGAAGTCAGAGGGGGGAAGTGATGGAGGAACAGCACCAGAATCGTCTAAGGTGGAATTGGAGGAGAAAGTCCGAGTGAAAAGATCTGCTCTATCAGCAGAAGAAATAGCAACAGAGCCATCAGAGTGGAAAAGCGGTGGGAAGGATGATGAGGTAAAGTTGTTAGAAAGGTTTTTGGCAAGGTGCTAGAAAGAGCGGGAAGAATTCGAGTTGGAGAGCTGAGAGTATTTAGTACGGATGAAATTATTTTTAGCCGAGCGAAGGACAGACTTAGCACGATTCCACGCAGAAATATAAAAAAGATGCGATTCATGGGTAGGTTGGCTCCGGTACCTTTTATAGGCCCTCTCCTTGTTGCGGACAGCATTAGAACAAGAGTGATTAAACCAAGGGTTTCTTGCATTAGTCAAAGGATATGAGAAAGGAATGTATGCTTCCATGCCCAAGAGAATAACCTCTGTAATGCACAAAGCACACTCAGATGGCTCATGGCCATGGAAGCAATAATCATTCCAGGGAAAATCAAGGAAGTACTGCCTGAGGGCCTCCCAGTCCGCAGCTCCAAAGTGCCACAGACGTTTCTTTGGAGGGTCCACAGGCCGTACCAGAGCGATAGGACAGGTTAAGGTGATAAGGTTGTGATCGGAGGAGACCTGATAAGGCTGTGATCGGAGAAGCCCGTTTCATTTTCGTTTTTGAAGGCTCCAACATGCTTGCATGCGTCGGCCTTGGTCACCTAATGGCGGCTCTCCACGCTGCTCGATCCATGGCAGCCTCCCTGTTCAGTCCCTTAACCCTTAAGTCACACTTAATGACCTCGTCCCATGTCTTTCTCGGTCTACCCCTCCCCCAATATTAACACCTCTCACCCTCTGTACCCAATTATCATCCCCCATCCTCTCCACATGTCCAAACCACCTCAGCCTACATCTCATCACAACACCAATACACTCCAGTCCCATCCTACCTCTCAACTCTTCCATCGTAAACCCTGCCCCCCCAGGCCTTGCACGCAGGGACGCGCTGCACATCCACCTAATCATTGTCATTTCTGTACGTTTAAACCTGCGAATATCCTCTTCCTTTACTGCCCAGGTCTCACTACCAAACAGCATCACACTCCTAACACAAGCTGCATACAAAGACCCCTTAGCACATAAGGAGAGTCCTCTCAATGTCAGGAGAGGCAACAGCTCCCTGAACTTCTTCCAACCACTTCTCACCCTAGCAACCGAGCTAACTCCAGCCCCACCTCCGGCACATAACATGTCTCCCAAATAATGAAACTCCTCCACACACTCAAGAGACTCACCTGCAGGTTCAACCCTCTCACGCCTAACAATCTCCACCTGCTCTCCCCGACACGCCGCACACATGAATTCAGCATCATCTCACAGTCTACCTCTAATACCACTACATCTCTTGTGCACCCACTTATCACAAACACTACACAAGATGGAATTGCTTCCCACACCCTTGTGGCAAACTGCACATGGCCACTCTCCCTCTTTTCTGATTGTACCGCCACCAACCCTAGATATCATCACTTTTGTTTTATCTGCATTCACCCTCAAGCCCTTGTGCCCCATACCATCTCTCCACTTCTTAAATCTTTCCTCCGCCTCCTTTTCATTCTCCACAATCAACACCAAATCATCAGCATACAACATCTCCCATGGGAGTCCATCTCTGAAGTCACGTGAGAGGGCTTCAAGCACCATGATAAACAACAAGGGACTCAAAACTGACCCCTGATGCACACCAACATTCATGGAAAACTCATCACTCAAAACTCCATCCACTCTTACCTGGGTGCGAGCACCCATGTACATGGCCATAACCACCCTAACCAGCCACTCTTCCAACTCTAGCTTTCTCATTGCCCACTTCACCACCTCTCTAGGGACTCAGTCAAAGGCCTTTTCCAAATCAACAAAAACAAAATACAATTCCCTTTTCTTTCCAATATAGTTTTCCTGAAGCTGTCGAACAATGAATATGGCATCAGTGGTCCCCCTGCCTGGAATAAACCCAAACTGCATCTCATCGATATTCACTCTTTCTCTAATCATACCTTCTAGAACTCTCTCCATTACTTTCATTATCTGATCTAAGAGCTTTATACCTCTGTAATTTCCCCTTTCCAGGGCATCACCCTTCCCCAATGAAGAGAAAAGATTAACAGCATAAGCAGAAGGATTAGTTGTCAGGAAGATTTCAAGTATGTTGGAACTCTCTCCAAGGCAGTCAGGGATACAGGTAGGGTGCTGTACAAGCTGCTCTAGGTCATTAAGGATAGAAAAGATGTAGGCTTGCCACTCAGGAATGAGTGAGGCTGTCACTCCCATCTTAAATATCAGGACTATCCTGCATTGCCCCAAGCTCCTATGCTTTTCATGAAGCAATATGGGGAGACAGACTAACAAATGAGGAAGTGAAGGAGCGTTGTGGTGTGGTTGAGGATGTGATGGGAAGCGTTAGGAGAAACACGTTAAGGTGGTTTGGGCATGTGGAGAGGATGGAGAGTGAAAGATTGACGAGGAGAGTGTATGTGAGTGAGGTGGAGGGGGCAAGAGGGAGGGGGAGGCCGAGGATGAGTGGAGGGATGGAGTGGAGAGGTATATGAGAGAGGGGGGTGTGAGCTGGGAGCGTGGTAGTGAAATGGCAGGGGACAGAGTGACACGGAGGCGATTTGTTTGTGGCCACCCCATTCGGGATTGAGGCGTCTGGCAATAGATAGATAGAATATTGGATTAAATGAGGGATGGTTGGATAATAACTATATTACGCTTCCTGGCTTTTTAAAACTTTACGTTATTATTTTGCAGTACATGGGCTCAGTAAAAAAGTCACAGTCATTAAATTTTAACTTCCAATAATCACCAGTGGCTTTTCCTTTAAGGAAAAACAACTGCATTAGTATAAAAAAAAAAAAAAAAGCATTAACAACAGGGTAGTCTTTTTTACCTTCCAGTTAGGTATCACATGCAGTTGTGGTACCTCAGTCTGTCCAGCTGAGAATACCCATCAACCATAGGCTAGCAACTTCTGCTGGGCCAGCCTGCAAAAAAAAAAGAAGAGAAAAAAAAAGTAATGTGGAAATTGGGGAAAAATAAAATATACCCAATTTTTCACAATACCTTTATAACCTATCATCCCTTGGTTAAGTCAGGGTATATAAGGAAAGTACCAAATTTTACCGTTTTGTCAACCAAAAATCTTCAATTTTTTTCTTTTTTGAAGTTTTATGATTTCCCCCCCCAATTTTTAGTGTTTTTTTTTTTTTTTAAATACAATTCTCTGTTTGGTCCCATGTTTCCTTAACCCGCCGCATCCCACTGACATATATAAACATCCAGCAATTGCAAGGCCCGTCATTTGCACATTTTTCATGTTTCGCAGGTGATTGGTTTGGTAGGTATATGTGGGAGACCTTCCTCTACCCGCCACCAGGCGATGACACTGCCTGGCCCTGCATGCCCCCCCCCCCACACCATTATCTCGGCAACTCACCTGTTAGCAGCAGTGACCTGGCCAGTAGACATGTCGCGCCACAGTCTCTCTGACAACGAAAATTAAGGTGAAAGTGATTCCCGATGTGGAGGACAAAGATTACGTGGTGCCAGAGGAAGGGGCAGACGTGATGAGGAGGTAACGTCGCCAATGAAGGTGCAGTATGTTGATGTGTCTGGTGAGTGAAACAACGCTTATATTGCCTATATTACTGTACTGTGTGAAAACCAATATACTCTTGTACTATATAAAGGGTGATTCACGAGTTTCTCCGGAAACTCTGGGAAATGCAAGCTTATGCAATTCTAAGCATAAAACACTCTATGAGTATAGGTGTTTCATGTTATGGTTTACAAGTGGGGAAATTTTCAAATCTGACATAATTATGTGAATGGGAGGCGGCCCATCATGTTGAAAAATGATACGTCGCCGTGTCTTCAGAGGCACATCTTTAAGTAACAAGGGATGTTCATCTCTGAGAAAATTAACATAGACATCTCCTGTAAGCCTCCCTTCATAGATATGAAGTCCAATCACCTGGTTGTCAATCATACCACAACACACATTAACTGAAAATCGAGGTTGAACGTTCCGTTCAACTGTTTCCTCGGGATTTTCTTCTGACCGCCAATGTGCATTACGTGAATTATATGATCCATTGTGGGTAAACATGGCTTCATCAATGTATAAAATGTACTTGCACAGCTGAAGATGATTTGCTAGCCAAGTACAGCAATAAAGTCGTTGAGATTTGCTAGCCAAGTACAGCAATAAAGTCGTTGAGCAGAATCCCCGGGTTGAAGATGCTAACCTTGTTGTATGTGATGTGGGTACAGACCTTCCCACTTTAATGTCCTCCATACCGTCGCTTAGGGAACACTAAGTCGGAATGAAATTTTTCTTGTACTGATGCTAAAGCTACAATGTACCATCCCTACTATGCGTCGTACTACAACTTGCCTCTCCATGTATACGTGGTAAAACACTTTTGCATCTGGGCTCCTTCTGTTTGGATATTTCCGTCTGTATTCTCTTGCTGATGCTTCAGCGTTGCCATTGTAGAACCCATAGATAAAAATCATATCTGCATACTCCATGTTTGTAAAAGTGAATGGCATTGTAGAGGAATGTGAGTGAAACTGTCCCTGGAATAAATAGGCCTGCCACACTTGCTAGCACTTGGCGGGAACTGTCTGTATGCTCTGAGGTACCTCATCTAGTATCACTGGTATGGCATCTTTGTCATGTTTACTCCTTCAATAGTAGATTTATTTGTCACTTTAAAGTGACATACTTTTCTATGTAGAACAATTACTTACCTGACGATTAATGAAAGAATAGTTTTATTCAGAATGAGAACAACGTGTAAAATTTAAAAGAAAATTGAGTAACTTGGCAACACAGCAAGGCTGCCACCAGCCTAGCTGCCTCCCATTCACATACTGTATGTCAGATTTGAACATTTCCCCACTTGTAAACCATTACATGAAACACCTATACAGTAAACCTTGCATAAGCCGAACTTTTAGAAGCCGGAATCTTCAGTTAGCCGAACTCAGGCCGAGACCACGTATGAAAGTAGGCCAAAATGCGAAAGTAGGGGGAGAAATGGCGCCAGGCAGACACGTGGCGCCAGTCTGCTGCTTGCTTTTGGTGACGGTAGTTGCGCCATTCTTACTGTCATCTAGTGCTGAGCAGTGCTCTCCTTTTGCCTTCTGCCTTGCCATGGAAGGTTCATAGCTTAAAAGATGTGATACTGGCACCTCTAGTCGTAAAGGAATGAAGCTAAAAAAAAAAAAAAAAAAAAGTGCGCGTGTGACAGTGTAGTGATCATGATTAAAGTTCAATACTATTATTACTGCAAGTGTTACATTGCAGTCTATTAAAGTGATTACATTTAAGTTTAGTTCTTAATAAAGAGTGAAATAAATACCGAGTACTGTTTAGAATTTACGATAAAGTGTGAACTCGCCCACCTCCACCAACTCCATCTCCAAAACAAAACAAACTGCCGAACTTCGAAGAATCTACTGCCTCTAACGAAAGGTGTTACACTGCAGTCTATTAAAGTGATTATATTTAAGTTTAGTTCTTAATATAGAGTGAAATAAATACTGGGTACTGTTTAGAATTTACATTAAAGTATGAACTCAACCACCTCTGTCTCCAAAACAAAACAAACTGCCAAAGAATCTACTGCCTCTAACGAAAGGTGTTACACTGCAGTCTATTATAGTGATTACATTTAAGTTTAGTTCTTAATATAGAGTGAAATAAATACTGGGTACTTTCTAGAATTTACATTCAAGTGTGAGTTAAACCACCTCAGTCTCCAAAACAAAACAAACTGCCGACGATCTTCTGCCTCTGAAGAAAGGCAAATTACGTGCGCTGAATTCTTTCTTTTTTGTCTTTCTTTATTAATTTATACACTGTATATGCTCCTTTACTTTAGTGTTAAGAAGACAAGTAATAAGTATTGTCATTGCAATTTGGGGGGGTGAAAATCCATCTCCAACACACGTTACCGACAGTCGGTACTGCCTCTGTGAATGATTTTCTACCATTTAACCACTTCAGTACTGTGACGTCTATTTCTACTTTATTTACGCTTCCTCCAGCCGATTTTATGGCACTCAGGACTGGACTCACATACTGAAGGGGCTAACGAAGGCTGTACCAACCCCGTGCACTTCCACAGATCCAACCTACACTGACTAAAATTGTCTGGTGGTAGCAAGAACAAAATGAAAATACACCCAGCACTGAAGGGGTTAAATGTATATTAAATGCACTATATTGTTTTTTGCCATAACTAATTTATTTATATATGCTTCTTTAATTTAGTGTTGAAAGGACAAGTAATAGGTATTGTCTTAGCAATTTTTTTGGGGTGATAATTCGGTAATTTAGCAATTTTGGGGGGTGAAAATTCGGTAAGCCGGAAAAATCGGTAATTCGAACCAGGGTAGAGCCCCATATAGTTCGGCTCATGAAGGGTTTACTGTACTTGTAGAGTATTTTATGCTTAGAATTGCATAAGCGTGCATTTCTCAGTTTCTGGAGAAACTAGTGAATCACCCTGTATAAATTCGTACCAAATAAATATCTACCTATTCCAAGTGGTTTGGAATAGTTACCCCTCCCATAGAACATGTCTTCCCTGGACTGCGGCTTTAGAGAAGACAGTACCAGGTGATGGGGTCACCTGTACAGGGTACTTCTAAGCTCAGGTGAGCACTTTCTCTCTGAATTTTCGGTTTCTCATAAAAAGGCAGAGGTTTATAAAAAATAAAATAAAAAAATAAAAAATAAAAAAATATATCTGCTGGGAGGCAGTGGGTTAATGTACAGCTTGATTTTTTTTTTTTAAACAATCTTGTGACCTTATGGCCTCTGGTTCCCTTTTCCTCGTGCGCACACGCACACTCACAGGTCGCCGACGGAGACAGACGTCTTCCTGGATCGCAGGGAAATAATCGCTGAATCAGCAGCGAAAGGAAACCAGCCTATTGTGATTATGTGAATGAGTGCGTGAGTGGTGGTCCCGTCAGACATTAGATTTTTAAAAAACACGGGTTTTGGGATAAAGAGAGCAAGATACAGTAGAATAGAGAAGTTCCCATATGGTTGTATCAGGGCAGAAAGCGACGGAAGTTTGTTTACATCTGGCGAAAGGGAATTTGTGGGCTTCTCCGACGAAGAAGCGAGAAATGGAAGTAACGAACTGAATCAAACAAGAGTAGCAGGAGTAGAAAAAACAGCGGAGAGAATGTCCAGGAATTGAAGAAGGTGTGGGTAGTAATTAGAGAGCTGCAGTAGAGGACCTTACAACAGGAGAGAGATCAAAGTCTTACAGAACAAGCTGGAAAAAGTTTACACACGCAGTGCGGAACAAGAAAGAGAAGTCACGGAATTAAAAGTGAGTAATGAATCTGCCACAAGTGAAATAGAACAGCTCGAGGGAAAACAAGAGGTTAGAAAAAGAAAGAGACAGAATGAAAAGTAAATTTGATATGAGTATGATTCAAACTCAAGGATGCAAGATGAACATACATTAGGCGCGGAAAGTGTTGACGCCATCTTAAAAAAAAGAAAACATTCTTGTGGTTAGAAGAGAGAAACAAATAAATTAACACTCACCATTGAATTTAGTATTTACTGGCATTCCCCTTCACCTTTATTATCTTCTTAAGGCGTCTGGGGAGACTGATGGCGTAGTTTTGCAGAACAGACGGACTAAAACTGCTCCATAGCTGCCTGACTGCAGCCTCAAGTTTAGGCAAAGATGATGTGTCCATACTACGCAGCTGCTGCTTCATGTGCGCCCATAAATTCTCAATGGGATTGATATCTGGGCTGTTTCCGGGCCAATCTCGAATAAAGGGAACCTCACAGTCTGTTAGCCACTGTTTCACTGACATTGCAACATGTGCAGGGGCAGAATCTTGCAAAAATACTCTTGCCTTGGTTTTATCAAAAGAGTCACTTAAAACATCACATAAGAGCTCCAAATAACTGTTCTGGTTCACTTTTTCATTTGCAGGTAGAAATACCAACCTACAAACACCATAATATGTAAAGCAGCCCCAAGCCATGAGTGAGGCTGGGTATTTAACAAACTTGGAAGTGTACTTAGGATCCAGGGGGTCACTGCCTGGTTTGCGGTACACTCGTGATGAAGGGGTACCAGTGACAGTAAATGTTGACTCATCACTCCAAAGCACAGTTTTCCATTGCTACTCACTCCAGGCAAGATATTTCTTACAAAAATTTACTCTCTTTTTCTTCTGAAGTGCAGTTAACAGTGGTCTGTTACGAGCACAAAAACTCCTGTAGCCCAGATCGTCATGCAACAGTTGCTGCACACTTCTGACAGACACATCTGCCAGCAACTGTGTGTTCTTTTCTTTTAAATCCCGTGCTGTTAGCCTTGGATCCTTGCTAACTTGACTTGAAATCAGCTGACGGGTCCTGAAGGTTGTCTTACGAGGTCTCCCACGCTTGGGAAGTGGAGTGGGAGGAATGGCCTCCCCACTGTCCCTGAACCGCTTCACCAGTCTCTGCACTGTCCTCAGTCTAACACCATCTGATTTGCAATAAATGGGAGTTTGTGGCCAGCTTTGTATAAACTAATCACTTCCACACGTTTGTCCTTGCTTGTGGTTACTTTAGGCATGATGAGAATGTGGTAGGTAACCAAATAACTGTGTTACTTGAGTCAAAACATGCCCTCGTGGTGCATCACACACAGAGACAATCCACCTCCTGTGGCTGCCCAAACATTACTGAGCCTGCTCCTGTGGTGCCAAACCTATCAAGCAGGGTTGCCAGCTCCCACTGAAAAAGTGTCAGCTCATTTCACATCACAGGGGAGGGTAGTATTGACCCTACTTCACTTAACGCGAAAAAGGATGAAGTCGGCAGAAAAGCGTCAATACTTTCCGCGTCTACTGTATTAAGGAAATCAAGGAGCAACAAAAGGGGTGGAAGAAAATTCAGGAGGAAGGGAATGTAAATTTGAAAGAGATTATAGAACAACAAAGCAAGGAAAAGGTGGAGAAGGAAGTGGTTAGGGTACTGAAAAGTAGAGAATCTTTAATCAGGGATGTAGCAGATAAGAAAAAAATGTGTAATTTTTTTAGGGGTAAAAGAAAAGCGTATCACGATAAGATCTGAAAGAGAAAGAGAAGAACTGAGTAAAGTTAAAGAAATAATATAAGTAGTCATGGAGGGTAACAACGAAGCCCAAGAAGAGATTGAAGTGTTTAGGTTAGGTAAGTACGAAGAAGGAGGGGCGAGACCATTGAAGGTGAAGTTTACGTCCCAGGCAATAGTAAATGAAATCATGAATAGGACATGGAAATTGGCACACAAAGAGGGGTTCGAAAATGTCTGGTTAAGGAGAGATGCAAATGAGGAAGAAAGAGCTAAAATAAAGGAGTTAGTAAAGGAAGCTAAGGCAAAATATGAACAGAGAACGGAGGAGGAGAAGACAGTGTTTTATTGGAGAGTTATGGACCAGAAATTGAGGAAGTGGTACCGACGGAAAGGAGGAGAAAAGATGGTATAAGTAATAACGAAAAAAGTTTGAAAGTGGCGTACACTAATGTTGATGGATTAATATCGGCAGTGTTAGAAATCAATGATTTCTTGAGGGTACAAGAACCTGATGTTATGTGCTTTGTAGAGACCAAGTTAAGGGAGAATACTGACACTGTATCCATATGGGAGATAGCAAATACAAATTGTGAAGAAGAGACAGAAAAGATAAAATGGGAGGAGGAGTGATGATAGCAGTGAAGAACAACTTAAGTGTAGATTCTGTGGAAATGGGAGAGGGTAGGGCTGAAGTGATAAACATGAAATTAGAAACTGGAGAGAACTGTAAGAGAGATATAGTAGTAGTATATGTTCCACCTAAGACATGAGCATGGATTGATGATGAATACCAGATGTTGTCAGACATGGTTAGTTATCTACAGAAAGTGATTGAGAAAAGCAGCAATTCTAATGGGTGATTTTAATTGTAAAGAGGTGAACTGGAAGGAATGGGTCTCAGGAGGTGACGAAGATTCGTGGGGCACTATATTGTTAAACACTGCGATGAATAATGTAATAACACAGTGGGTCAAAGAAGAGACACGATTCCGAGGTGATGACACCCCAGCAAGATTAGATTTACTGGTAACCAAAGAACATGACGTAATTGAATCCTTGAAATATCTGTGTCCTATAGGAAAAAGTGATCACGTGGTCAATGAGTTCCAGATGATAATAGGGAACGTGGTGCCAAGAGACGAGCTCCATAGGCAGAGATGATACAACTTTGGGAAAGCAGACTTTACAGAATTGAGAAAATTTTTTGAAAATGCAGATTGGAGAAAATTCAGAGAAACAAGAGAGATTCAGAGGAAGTGGGATATCTTTCTAGACCTCTATAATTCAGGAGTGGAAAAATATGTTCCAAGAGTAAGTGGGAAAGAATACAGGAAAAAGGAGTAGTTTAATAGAAGGTGTATGATAGCGAAAAAAGAGAGGGACATGGCGTGGAACAAATGAAGAATGAGAGGTAATAAAAGAACAAAGAAAGAATATAAAAGAACTAGAAATGAATATACAAGAATTCGTAGAAAGGAAGAAAGGAACTTTGAAAAAGGTATAATCGACAAATGTAAGGATGAACCCAAATTGTTTTATAAATTTGTTAATGGCAAATTGAAACAAAAGGAAGGAATCACCAAACTGAAAGTAGAAGGAGAGGTCTATAATGATGTGGCAATGCAAGCTGAAATAATGAACAAACGTTTCCAATCAGTTTTTACTAATGAAGGGGAGTTTGTGGAGGGGGAGGGAGCAACTAGGAATGTGGTGATAAAAGATATAAAAGTGGAAGTGCTGGAAGTGTACAAATTACTGGAAACTCAAGATGTAAGGAAAGCCCCAGGACCAGATGGAATTTCAAATTGGGTACTGAAGGAATGCAGAGAGCAACTGGCAGATAAGATTCACAGTTTAATTGTGTGTTTGCTGGAAGAAGAATTTCAAATTGGGTACTGAAGGAATGCAGAGAGCAACTGGCAGATAAGATTCACAGTTTAATTGTGTGTTTGCTGGAAGAAGGGAAAGTGCCTCAGGAATGGAAGAGAGCAAATGTGGTACCAATTTACATGGGAGGAAACAAGGAAGAACCCCTGAACTATAGACCAGTGTCTCTAACCAGCATGATAGCAAAATTGTGCGAGAAGATTCTGAAAGATAGGTGGATAAAATATCTGGAAGAGATGAATATTTTGACTGAAAGTCAATTTGGATTCAGAAGTGGAAGGTCATGTGTTTCCAACTTGTTGAGCTTTTACTCAAGAGCGATTGATGTGCTACAGGAGAGAGACGGTTGGGTGGATTGTGTATACAGTATTTAGATTTGGAGAAGGCCTTTGACAAGGTACCCCATAAGAGACTAATGTGGAAATTAGAGCATATAGGACTGAAGGGTAACCTCCTGGAATGGATGAGAGACTTTTTGAGAGACAGACAAATGAGGACAGTAATAAAGGACAGGATGTCTGGATGGAGAGAAGTAACAAGTGGTGTCCCACAGGGCTCGGTGTTGGTGCCAGTAATGTTCCTGATTTACGTAAATGATATGGTAGATGGAGTGAACAGTTATGTAAGTCTGTCTGTTGATGATGCAAAGATCTTGAGGAAGGTAGAGGTTGAAGGGGACTGTAAAATGCTACAGGAGGATCTGGATAGGATACATGACTGGAGCCAGATGTGGGAAATGAAATTCAACGCAAAAAAATGTAAAATATTGGAAATGGGTAAAAGCACCAAGAGACCATCACAAAAGCGAGAGAAGAGAAAGATTTAGGAGTGCTGATCCAGGATAGTTTGTCACCTGAAAAACACATCAACAAGATAGTTAGAGAGACATATAAACTCTTGACCAACATAAGAGTGGCATTCCATTACATGAATGAAGAGATGATGAAAAAACTGATAGTGGCCATGATCCGCCCCAGGTTAGAATATGCAGTAGTGTAGTCCCCACACAAAAAGAAAGATATAAACAAGATTGAGAGAATACAAAGAACAGCAACCAAGATGGTCCCCAGTCTGGCAGATCTGTCATACGGTGAGAGGCTAGAAAGGCTGGATTTGCCATCCTTAGAGGAAAGGAGAGAGAGGGGTGACATGATTTCAGTGTTTAGGACCATGATGGGAGTAGATAAAATTGATAGAGAAGATCTGTTTTTATGGGATGAGAGACCAACAGGCAGACATGGACTGAAACTGAAGAAGCCATGCTGCTTGAAGGACATCAAGAAATATAGTTTTCCATATAGAGGCACAGACCTGTGGAACAGACTGGACAAAGAGATCGTCCAGTCTAAAAACTTAAACGAGTTTAAAGCAAAATTTGACTTATTGAGAAACGGGACCCCACGAGCGTAGCTCATTTCCTGCATATCACAATTAGGTAAATACACACACAGTCACGAGCACACAGGTCGGATGTGTATCACATTGTTCCACTCGGGGGATACATAAGTTGTATCTATTTATGGGTAATGCTCGTATATATTAGGCAAATTTAAGTGATGATCCAACATAGTAGAACAAGTAATAGCAAAGAAAGTGCAGCTTAAAAAAGTAAACATTTATATCAGTATCAAGGAATGTGCTGAATTTCCCTATGTCTGGACAACACCAAGGTTAGCAGAAAACAGAGTGATGCAAAAACTGTAAACACAGATCTTATCTTTAAGACAGCCTCATATTTTGGAAAGATGCCTTTAGAAGGTGTTAAAAAAAAGAGAAAGGTAAAAAAACAGGATGATGACTTCTACTGAAACAGGTTGAAAAGGAAACTTACAGTAAGTTAGCTGAAAAAGTAAATAGACTAGAAAGAACTTTTCAAATGGAAATCAAGGAAATAAAAATTGAGCTACACCGACAGAAGGAAAAAATGAGGAATTAATAGAGGAAATAAACAGAAAAGCTACAACAATAGATGACTATCAGCTGAGGTCAATTCACTGAGAACAAAGGCTAGTAAAACAGGACGTAGTTTCCATGAGAGAATTATGGATGATTTCAGAAATGATACAGAGAAAATCAGGCAAGCAAGCAGTCTGACAGGCAGTAATATTGAAGAGAAAATAACAAGTAAATTAAATGGTGAGAAATTACAAAGATGAGGTACAAACTACAAATGCTGAAATGGTGAAAGTAAAGAATGATTTAGATACAAAGGTAGAAGAAAAAAGCGAAAGAAATGAAGTGAAAGAAATTATAAAAAATTACCCAAAACTAGTCAGGGAAGCTGTAGAAATTAACAAATCTATAGTAATCAGTGGCATAGGCGAAGAAGAAATAAAAAACAGAATATCAAGGGACAAAAAGGAGGTGGAAAATATAATGAACACACTGCGGCAAGTATGAGAGGATATCTTTGCCATAGAAGAACATACAAAGCTAGGGAAATATGAGAGAAGTCAATGACCCTGAAAGTAACATTCCGGAGTGCAAACACTGTAGAGGAAATACTAAAAAATGCCAACAAACTCATGGAAAAAGAGGAATTTAAAAAAGTATGGATAAAAAGATGCCTACCACAAAAGGGACTGTGAACACTAAAGGAGAAGAGAGAAGAAGCAAAAACAAAGAATGAGGAAAGATCAGGGGAAGAGAGGAGTAAGATTTTTTTAAAAGTAATTGGATTGCCGGTACAAAAGTGGTACCAAATACAGTATAACCAGCAGGCAATAAAAAGAAGGAAGGTAATACACTCAAGCTATGGCAAGTATGTAAACAAGATTAAGTTACGTACTCAGATGTAGATGGAATGGTGTCTAAATTATCAGAGATAAAGATTATACCAAAGAAAAGCTACCACATATTATTTGTCTAACTGAAACAAAATTAACCCCAAGGATATTAAATGATACCCTAAACTTAGAGGAATACAATATATGGAGGAGAGATAGGAATTTTAAAAAAGGACGAAGAATTATAATAAAGAAAATTCAACAAGTCAAAGAAACAGAACTAGATCGTACCCTCACAAGTAGAACTGATTGCAGTTGAGATTAATACATTTGAAGGGAAATTAACTGTGGCAAATTTATACATGGCACCCATAACAAACACATGGGAGAGAGGCAAATATGAAGACCTGGCAGAGTACAATTCTGAGTTTAAGAATATTACTACATAGAATGGAAGAGAAATCTGTAAGAATTACATTAACTGGAGATTTCAATACAAATATAAATTAGAATACTCTAGATGTTAGAAGCCATGAAAGTAGCTGGGACCAAAAGCTCCTGGACCTTGTGCAGGAGTTTTTCCTAATCCTTCCATCATGGATTTACCTGGTTTCCTCAAAGAAATCAGGTTGCCACTGCTTTTACACGCCTTGGTGCAATGGTATCAGTACCTGACTTCTATGCAAGAGGTCCTGGGTTCGATTCCCATTCAAGGAGCGTTTAAAGAAAAAGAGGAGTTGATGATCCATCAGTACTAGATCTTACATTTACTATGCAAGAAAACGATACTGACAATATAATGTATCACCTGCCATTCAGCAAAAGTGACCATGCAGTATTAAATTGCAACTTCAGGATTGCATATGACATAGTTAACAGTAATAAGAGTTCCAAAAAGTCTAAACTACAAAAGGGGCAACTATCATGACCTGAAGAAGTACTCTTTAGAAACAGACTGGGAAAAGGAGCTTAGAGGACAAGTTCTAAATGTTATACAGTAAAAGTCCATTAATCCGAATGGAAGTGGACTGAGAATCATTCGGATTATCAGATTTTTCGGATTTTTGGGTGGGACCCCCTAAGACACTTCATTTCATGTTTAAACTGAAATTTTACCGAATGGATCACTTTTTATTAATTCATAATACAAACATGGTACATATTAACATTATGTATTACACAAATTTTTTACTTAATAATGTATTACTGAAGACATGAACTGTAACTGGTAAATTAAGAGATGATATGGGTTGTTTAACTCACCAGTAATGCATAGTGCTGAAAACAGCAGTTGAAGGCAGGTAAATCCAATTAGGGAGATTAAGTCCAGGGTTAATAATGATAATATGCACATATTGTAAAATAAAAAAGTAATATGTATTACGGTGGAAAGTTCCTTAAACCTATGGTACAGATCCAAAAGTGGTCGGTTATTTACGAGGAGTTGCCAGTCCATGCATTACCTGATCCATGACCACACTGCTTGGCACTTCGGGACATTTAGCGCCCAGTTTGAATTTTTTAATTTTGATTTTTTTTTTTTTTTTTACTTTTGGAGTTTTTGTCAGCCTTCTTCAAAAATTCAGATTACAGTAAGACCTCACTATATCGGACTAACTGGGGCCCAAGCTATTCCAAAATAAGCGATATTCTGATAAAAGCGAGATCCAGACTTCCCCCTACTAAACCAGACTTTTTCCGATATGTCAGACATTAGTCCAGACCCCACCCAAGGTTTTTCCCCCATGATGTCACCAAGTGTTTTCACTACCATTCCAGGACTGTACTGAATTATACATTCACTACATTAATCAAATGGTAATGTACAATATATACTGTACTGAATAATAATACAGTACTCTACTGTACACTGATAAACATGTCTCTTATTAACCTTACAGTATTGTGATGTACAGTACACAGAGTAGCTGAAGTGGTCTATTAGTGGAGTCCCTATTGTAGACATGATTGAACTTGAGGTAAGTTGTTGGAACTAAACAAACCACACTCACCCGGCCGCCTTTACGGCGTGAACCGCCAAGGCTCCCGGTTGCATACCACAGGAACCTTCCGATGACGTCATCACTCGTGACTTAGCAGATCTGTGCGTGCGCACACACACTAACACTCTCGTCCTCTCTCCTTAATTTGACAGAAGATTCCAAGGACGAACCTGGATGGTCTATTTGCATCTGATACACACTATGTATCCAATACATAGACTTGTGTGAGTACCATCAACACCCGATACACACTATGTATCCAATACATACACTTTTGTTTAATTACTATCAAGACCCAGTCTGTGGCCACATACAGATATGTGATGTCTCAAAGTATTATAAACTTTCTAGTCTCGGCTGACTGCTGCACGCAGTCGCTCGGTCGAGGCACCTTTCTTGGTGAGACAATCAGCCAGTTGTTGTGATGTATCCACCCAGGATACCTCATCAATCTCCCCCCGCTCCAACATGTCCCGCAACACAGCAACATCAATGCGCAATCTCTTGTCTTCTATGCTCTTACAGGAGTAAAGGGTGTCCATCAGACTCTTGCTGTCGACGAAACACTTTATTTTGATCTTACCACATCCAGAAACCTCACGCAATATGTTGGAGAGATATACAGCAGTTTCAGCACATTCAAGCAGCGCCAACGCCTCAGCAGATAAGGTAGATTTGACGACCCTCCTGATCTTCCTTGTCTGCCAAAATATAGGACATCTTGCCTCACTAGCATCTCGTAGGAAGATCACAAAACTTCCCTGAGATCCATTGCCTACAAGGTTGGCAAATGAGGCATCCGAAAAGCACTCTATATGACAGTCCTCGATCAGCCCCATTCTTGGAATGTATAGCTTCATGTTGTCAGTCTTCACCCCTGAGATCACCTTATTGAGTCTAAGCAAATCCACTACGGTAGCTCGGTTGCTATTCACGCTCAACTCACACACACCAAAGGCAATATCTGGCTGAGTGTATGTGGCAATCCAATTGAGTTGCCCAATTAATGCTCGGTACTCCATTTTCTCAGACTCGGAGAGCTCTCCTGATTTTACTGCTGCACCATGTTTACTCAGCGTGACTGGTTTCAAGGATGAAGCATACTGGATCTGGTCGAGCGTTATGCTGCCATCGATGTTGGAGATGACATTGAGACCAACGTATTTGAAGGCTTTTGATTCTGAACTGCCGATGAGGAATATCTGACTCAACCGATTTATCACTTGCTGTTCAAACTCATGTGTACCAGCCCAAAGGAAGTCTTTGACGAAGATGCATACAATGCCTTTGACTTTGCCACCATTGCTCCAAGAGAACAGCGCTGAATCCAGTGATGATACTTTAGCTCCGAGACTCAACAACTGATCTTTTACGCGCAGATAACAATGCCTAGCAGCATCACAAAGGCTGTAAACAGTTTTCTTTAGTCTCCATAACTTACCATTTGCATATTCAGGCAGAGGACGTAAATGAACAACTCTCTCAATGTCGTTACCTTGCAGGTAGGAAGCTTTCACGTCCATAGTGTGGCAATCCCACTGGTTGGTGGAGGCCAAAGAAAGTGCCAAACGTACTGCTTCCTTTGAACAAGTAGGCGAGTCTTTTCGGAGATCCACTGTGTCTTCCTCAAATCCTCTGGCGACTAAGCAGGCCTTAACAATAGGCTTTCCATTTTTCAGTTTTTCTGTCACAACCCATCGAACCGTTATGGCACCTTGCCCAACATCATCTACTTTCTCATACACATCATTATTCTGCCAATTTGTAATTTCATTTTCCTTAGCACATAATACGGCCTCAGAGTTGAAAAGACCAAGCATTTCTGTGTCATCATCAACCACTTCCCATCCGCTAAGATCCTTCTCCAAATCTATCCAATCAATGCTGCCATCAGAGTCCCTCTTCAAATTACAGCAGTGTTTGTACTTTCCAGTGGCTTTACCTGCCCGACTTATAATCCTTCCAGACACCAACTCTCCACTTTCTGAATGTATTCCCTTTATACGTTGACCAACAGAAACTTTGGGAAGCTGATTAATCGGAACAGAAACTGTGGGAGGCTCATCGATTGAGACCACACCATCTTCCGACTCGTCATCTGGTGGATAGTCATTCAACACTTGCGTAGGATCGTCATTAGGCTTCTCCTGGACAACATTTTTCTTCTCATCACTGCTGACATCACTTTCAACTGTAGTATCTTGCTCTGGCGCTAGAGCTAGACGACATACGTGCACTCGCACGTATGCACCGCCGTGTCTCACCAGAATTTGTTTCCCATCTCTGCCTATTACAATTCCGGGACCGTGCCACTCATGACTGTCATTTCTTTTGTAGAAGACTTCATCTCCATTCCGGATGTCGTTTAGGTCACTCAAACGTACGTTGTGCCGCAGAGCCCTAGCCAAGCGTTCATCTGATTCGGTCTTTATAAACTCTTGTCTAGCTAAATGAAGAGCGTTCAAGTTGTCTCTCACAATTTTCAATGGTGATGAAGGTTCCAAGGCTGGAGGATCACATACGTACACATTAGGCAGACCAGGGTTTTGACCAAAAACAAGTTGGTTAGGAAAAAAGCCTGAGTAGTTGGTGAGAGCATTTCTTGCCGATACTGCCCATGCCAAGGCCACATCCAATTCACACTGGCTATCAGCCATTATCTTCCTAACGATGTCACCAATGACTGCATTTTGATGCTCACAGCCTCCATTGCTCCAAGGACTCTCTGTAGACGTTGTCATGATCTCGATATTGAAGGCCTTTCCCAATGCTCGCATTTCTGCATTATTGAATTCACAGCCATTGTCTGTAAGAATTTTTCTAGGTGCGCCAAACACAACAATCCAGCTCTGAAATATTCCTTTGATAATGGTGGGCACACACTTATCTGCGATTACTATCGCATTACAATACCTGGTCGCCAAATCAACAAGCACTAAGAAATAATGCCTTCCCCAAGCATTTAAATCCATGGCTATGGCTTCATTAAACTTAGATGCCATATGCAAACTGACTACGGGTCGGGGCTTGGCTTTCTTAAATCTGCAAACGACTGTACAAGCATTAGATACAGCCTTGACAGCCTGTTCCAGTTCTGAACTTTTAATTCCCACATCTGTGATCAGTTTAATTAGTTTTGCCAATGTTGGGTGTCCAAATTGCCTGTGAAGCTTCAAAGCGGTTTTTTTCTACATCACCCCCACGAGTTGCCAAACATGATTGTTTCACAAAATTCATGATCTAGTCATAAGGAAATTGGAAGTAAGTAATGGCCTGAAGATGAGGACTTTAAATCAATGATAGTTCCACAAATTTTGACCTGGTCAGTTCCAAGGTTAATCAACATTTTTGCTTTTTTTCATGGAACATCTACTCAACAGCAAGGGAATATTGCAGTCCACAACATCAGTCACGATGGTAGCACGCATTTTTCCAATGTAGTAGGGCAAAGTAACACGTTTGAGGGAAGAAACTGTGACACCATCAGCAAAAGTAAACGTTGAGGATGACGCTTCTTCTCTTACAGCATCACGTTCATAATCAGTGAGCTCACTTAGATAGCAATTGATCCATTCAACTCCACATACAGTTGTAGAACACCCTGTGTCTAGAAGAGCACATCCCTTAGATTCTTCTACTAGAGTCTGTGACTTACGTCTACTAGCGGCATCATCCGCATAGCCCATAAACGAGAGATGCACTGTTTCAGAATTCTCTTCTCGACTGCCGTCGTTTTCGTATGCCTCCGGACAGTCACGTGCCCAATGAAAGCTAGAATCACATACGAAACACCTTGATACCTTTCCATCAGGCCCAAGTGGGTTCTGCCTCTTGCCGGTGGATGAGCGTTGGGGAATTCTAGCAGATACGGTTGAACATCGGCCATTACCCCGACGTCGATCACGTATTGCACCACCCCGCAACATTCTACGTCCTCGTCGAGTACCTCTAGCATAAAGCGTTTCGTCACCCTCAACTTCGTCACTCCAAAATACTGGTTCGTCTTTCACCTCCCGGGCGGACACCGATGCCTCGTTCTGCCTGCCAATTTCACCAGCAAAAATACGATTCAGGGCAGATTTCATATATCACCTCAGTTATCGCGGACATCACTAGTTGTCGTTCACTGTCTGAAAGTTTGCATGCAGCTAAGAGCATAAAAGCCATCACAGAATTTGGCAGTTCCATGTCCTGCTTGGTAAATTTGAAGTAAACATGATCAAATTCTGTCACAAACTCCCGAATGTTCATATCACTGGCTCTTCTGAAGTTATATAGTTCTTAAACGCTGCAAACTGTCGACGTCCTTTGTCCACGAGAAATAAACCGTCTAATTTTTTCAGCAGGGTCTGAACACCATCCTTCTGCTTTAAAACATCTGTTTCAATCCGAGAAGACGCCACCCTCGCTCTCCCAGACAATGACAGGTGAATAGCTAAAGCTTGTTTTTCTGCTGCTAGGTCCGTTAGTTCGCACCAAATGCCAATGTCTTTTTTCCAGCTCTCATATGTAGAATCATTTTCCAGTTTTGGAGGCCACTTGGTCGAACACAACGCCATTCTCGAACCACGCTCTGCTACCAATGTTGGAACTAAACAAACCACACTCACCCGGCCGCCTTTACGACGTGAACTGCCAAGGCTCCAGGTTGCATCCCACAGGAACCTTCCGATGATGTCATCACTCGTGACTTAGCAGATGTGTGCGTGCACACACACACTAACATAAGTGATGCACTTTTAAAACATAAAGGTACTTATCCTACAGCAGTACAGTATCGTACTGTTGTACTTTAACCCCTTAACCTCGGGTTGTCACTTTCGTGACGGTCGGGTGCAATGGATCATACAGCGGGGCATCACTTGAGTGACTCTGTGTTATTTTTAATTACCCCGGGCTTTCAGGTGGTGACTTGTATCATCTATCAGCACTGCCAATGTCCAACAATAGTCAGAGCTGCTAATGTCATCAGTACTCCCATCCATTGTTGACAATTTAGCCATTTTCCCCCAATCTAGACTCCCCTCCCTACCTCCCCCCCATTACCCTGTCGTGACGTCTGCTCAGCCACTCTGCGCAAAGTAAATCTTCCCCGGATTTTTCCACTGTTTTCATCCACTGAAATCAGCCCTATGCCCTATTCTTATACAAAATAGTATATATATATATAAAATAAGGTAATTGATAGTGCAATACACCTGGAATTGGCTAATTATCACTTGGCAACATCCAACCTGCACTCGTTCGCTAATTTCCCCTGCTTTTTTTCCCCGTGAAATATGCCGTATGAGCTACTCACATAATATAAATGTATATAGGAAAGGAAGGGAGAAGCCTGAGTGATACTTATATTCACCTGGAACTACCTAATTTATTATGTATTGTCTAGATTTCCTACGACTTATTTCTTGGCATATACATTAGCAGCTGACATTTTCAACTCTGCTACCGAGATACAGTCAGTAGGCTCTCGTCCTTCATGGTGAAATGACACTCCTCCATTTCTTTTTTTTTTTTTTTTTCATGCAAGGAAGAAGGAACCAAAGGCCAGGGCCCGCACACTGCTCCCTCCAAGAAAAAGCAAAAACACAAAAGAGAGCCAAATTCAAGATCCATTCATTTCGAGATGCCTGGACACACTGCGCTTGAAAGATTGGAGATCATAGGAAGCAGGGAATACAGACAGAGGGAGACAGTTCCAGAGTTGACCAGTTGCATAAATGAAGGACTGGGAGTAACAGTTAACTCTTGCATTAGAGAGCTGGACTGAAAAGGGATGAGAGTTTATTGCTAGACAGGTACTACGTGCCCGTCGTAGAGGTGGAGGGATGCAAGCAGACAGTTCAGAGGAACAGTGACCACTGAAGTAGCGATAGAAGAGAGATAAAGAAAACAGTGCGGCGAAGAGACAATGGTTGAAGGGAAAAGCCTTTGACTCCACCCTATTGAGAAGGGCTGCATGTGGGGAGCCTCCCCACACATGAGAGTAGTACTCCATACACGGGCGAATAAAACCCGTGTACAAGGTCAACATCTGTGCAGGGGTAAAGAAAGCTCGGAGTCGGGTCAGCACACCTAATCTCTTGGAAGCAGATTTCACAAGAGATGTAATATGTTCTTTTCAAGACAAATCCCGAGAGAATGAAACCCCTAGCATGTTCAAGGATGATGCAGGACTGAGCTGGACATTATTAAACATTAGTGGGTAATCCTTACACATATCGACCCGACAAAATCTTCCTCAGGATTACCCACTAGTGTTTAATAATGAACAGTTATGTCCTGCATCATCCTTGAACGTGCTTGGGGTTTCATTCTCTCAGGAT
>JAGKTI010012018.1:10357-25335 GCA_018397915.1 Birgus latro | reverse complement strand
TAATTTCTGGGGTATCAAGCTTGTAATATTGCAAACAGCTTTGTGATGTTTTACACAAATCCATTATGCGATGCAATAATCTCGTAAAAGCCTGACCTTCCATTTTTGTAGTGGCATATATCTTCCAGTAAATGATAACCACTCTCTCTAAACTGTATATCATTTCTTTCTATATTGATAAGTATCTGATATGGGATCCTAAATAAGTGTATTCAATTATTATGTGGCATTCTGTGTCAAATATGAATGCACTAACTCCAGGGCTATATATCCATTGTCACTTTTTATTACTGTTCTTTCCTTTTCAGATAGCTTTACATTTAGTGACAAGCCTAAAGTTTCCTGTAAGCCAGGGAACCACTTACAACGCTGGGTGGTAACCATATAACCCAACCATATGTGTTCCCTGTGTGTGAACAAGTTCTTGGCTGGGGGTTTATGCCTCTCCCTGCAAAATAACCAACTCAAAGACAAATGACCACCCCTTATGGGATCATGGTGTAAAATATCGACAACACATCCTTAGAATAAACATAACAATCGTTCTACAATGTATAAACAATCGGCTGTGATGGTGGACAGCTTATAACTTTATACAACATAGTCTGGCTAATATTGAATATTGCACAAAATAATCTGCTCAACATATAACACGCTGCTTTCTGAGATGCCAAGAGTTAATAGATGATAGGGACCTGACAGGCAAATTAGTTCTTGCACGTGCTTAGGAAAATACGTCAACTGACTGTGTGATACGAAGCGGTATATCAAAATAGTTCAGTCCATGGGCACCTTAGGATCTTTCCATATCTATCTATCTATCTATAGCCCGACACCTTAATCCATATAGTTATAAAATTTTAAACATCTGAACATGACATTACGTACGCACATTATTCCATGCTATTACAAATAAGACTAGAGATATGGAGAGAACATTACAATTCAACACATACATAACTATAGTCAGTTTAATTCCATCTGACAAAACAAGGCAACTTTTATAACTTCAGTACTAAATCACTGGTGTATAAAATTCAATAGGCCTTAGTGAAGAGGGAAGAGGTAGGGATGAGTCTCCTTGGTTACTATTCAGATTAACTCTCAAGTCTGACTACACTTGGCCATAATCCAAGCTAGAAGTTATGAACCAGTGGCTACATAAAATTTGACAATCCATGGTGACGAAGTAGGGATGAGACTCTTTGGTTACTACTCAGATTAACTCACCAGTCTGACTACACTTGGCCATAATCCAAGCTAGAGGTAATGAATGTCTGTCATGAGAAATCAAACTGACTATACAGTATAATAAATCAACAGAAATAAACAGGCACCAAAAAAACACACCCACATCAATATATAAACATACAGTCAGCCACAGGAGAAAAAAATATTTAAAAAAAACATAAACCGTATTAACGACAAATGTTCGTATATAGGCAGGGAAGAATCTCAACTCATTAATCTCTGACCTAAATGAAGGGAATCAAGTGAGGATGTTTAATGAAGTGACAAAACTCAAGATGCTCATTAATCATTGCCATAAATGAACATTAACTAAGGATGCTTGTTAGTTTTAAATTCTCAGTGCTATTTGGGGAAATGCATTTTTCTTTTTAAAGCAGAAATGAGAAAAATGAAGGCTGCAAGAAATAATACACAAAGGACAGCCAAATTCAAGATCCATTAATTCTGAAATTTATGCACATTTTGTGTTTAAAAGACTGGAGGTCATAGGCAGGGGGGGAATACGGACTGAGGATGAAAATTTCATAGCTGACCTGTTGCCAATTAAAATCAACTAAACAAGGACAAGAGTACATATTTTTTTCAGCACATTTTTCCTGTGGCTGACTGTGCAGTACATCACTATGACATGGCAAAAATAATAATGCAAAAATAACAAGAAAATAGGCAAACAAACACAATAACCAACACCAATACATCAGGAAGGAAAATATATGCAAAACACCTACTTTTATTGTTTGCTAAAAATGCACTTATGGCTTTTCGAGTAAGTCCTGTTATTGGCCACATTTATTTATGATCTTTTGGGCTGATAACACCTGCTGTTGTGGTGGTCCCAGGCTCATTTTAACTACAAACAAAGTCAATGCTGGAGAAACTAAATACTGGAATTTAATGAAAGAAAAGAGGGAATATGGGCTTTTGCATGAGAATTAATCCTTACAACAGAGATTATCCTCTAATAATCTATTTCAGGCATGTGTGTGCATCTATCAACAGTCTACTTTGGAAAATGACATGCGTATATCCTTAGCAAAATTTCTCAGCTCATTTAGCCAAATCTCATTCAAGAAGACAGATGATCAGCACACACAAATATGCTAAAAAACAACTGACACTGTTTGATTCAGTCAGGGAGCAAATACTGTAAAGGCAAAAATGCTGACGCTATACTGGTTCAGAGAAGTGGTTTGGTTACAGCACTACTACAGAGGAATACCCAAACACCTGCCACTGTTCTATTTAGTCAGGAATACAGGACCACAGCAACAGCAGCCCACAATTTACTAAATCATAATACAGGGCTGTCCATATATCTGGTGATCGGCTCAGTCTGCGGGTGTAGGGGATGCATGTATTTTGACGACTTCATTCAATTATGCTCTTTTTAACTGGGGATTAAATTACCATCCTTCCTTTGTAAATGCTAGGTGAAACAAGACTAATAGTGCTAGTCACGAAGAAGTGCTATGGAAAGTATGTTGGGTCACAGTGCTACCTTATTCTGCCAGTGACGTATGGGAAATGAATCTCAATAAGGCCAAAAGTTTCATGCCTCCTTGTGTCATGGTTGTGTCATATTATATTGTATCATGCTTTTGTGTGTCATGTCTCTGTCTGTCATGTCTGTGTGTGTCATGCCTCTGTGGTAGTTCAGTTCGTATATGGATGGAGCTATAAGAGAAATACTGGGCAGGGATGTCAATATTTTGGAGTGTCTAATGAGAGAGGGTATGGTGTGGAAACGTCCTGGACTGTTGCTTGCTGATGATACTGAATTGTGAGGAATGTGAACTGCAAGGCCTGGTGAATGAGTCTAGGGGTGTATGTAGGAAACAGAATCCAAAAGAGAATGTATGTATGAGTAAAGATGTGAACTTAGAGGGAAAAGAAATCAAGCATACACAGTGAGACAGGATGGTGAGGAAAAAGAGAATGAGAGTGCATTCAAGTACTTAAGCAGTGTGATGAGTAAGGTTGCAAGTGCTTGAATGGGTACAGCAAGGTAGAAAGGTTGCTTGATCATTGAAAGCTGTGATAATGGGTAGGGAAGTGAGCATGGAAGTGAGGCTTGGATCCTGTTGGAAGGACAAGTCAAGAGTGAGAGCAGTGTAAATGAAGTGAGGAGTGTGTGGAGTTTTATGGACAGACAGACAGACAAATGAGGAAGTAAAGATGCACTGTGGTGCTATTAGGAGAAATACTTTGAGATGGATTGGCCATGTAGAGGATGGAGAATGAGAGACTGACTAGGAGGAGGTATGTGTATGACGCGAAGGGGGAGGGGAGGAGGGGAGACCAAGGCGAAGATGGAAGAATGGAGTGGGGAGATACGAGGGAGGGGGTGTGAGTTGGAGAGAAGGCAGTACAATGGCACATGACAGTGCAACATGGAGTTAATTTGTTTGCGGCCCCCATTATGGGATTGAGATGTCTGGCAGTAGAGAGATAACAGTCAGAGGACAAAAATTTCTGCTTAATGAAATGAGTGAACTTTAAGCAATTACTGAAGCCAATGCAAGGGGAGATATTTAATTACTTGACAAAACATGCAAACAATGGATGTAAACAAACAATCGCTATAAAGTAAGAAAAGGTTATGGGAAAAAGAAAATGATGCACGGTAGATATGGTAATGCTGACTGAGCCTGCACCACATCAATCATTGTTATAATCAATATAATAACCAACACAAGCCATTATTATTCTCTTCACTGCAATAAAATCCTAACCATCATCACCACCCTAACCTCTTTTTCCCACCTAAGGATGGGGTAAGGTATGGTTCAAACAAGCAAGAACAAAACATATGGGATAAGACATGTTATATTTGAACCACCCTGTATTTCTTAGCATCTGTGGCAAATAACCAGGACTTACTGCATGTTTGTGATGGGCAGGCATGTGCAAAAGTATGCCAAAAATGATCTGCCAGCAATAACTTGTATTTCATATTTATCTTTCTTCCCCAAATGACAAACAAGTAACATCCTTCTCCAACTTGTTTTCCTGATGCTTGGAACAGACACTTTCATATGGCAATGATCTGATATCGAAACTGTCAGGTTAAACTAACAGCCTTCAGTTCCTTTAAAATCCCCCTAAAGGAGAATGGTGGACTATGAAAGAATAGTAATTCTGGTGTGCAGTCCTTATCACATAAAATATTACAAACAACACCTTCCATTCCTACAGCTGGCACAGAAATGTCAACATACTTTTGCTCATGCTCAGGACAGGGTTTCTGCAAAACATTTCATAGCCTATGGCAGTGTACGGCTGGCCAGTTGTTTATAACCTTAGTCGCTTAACTCAAATCTGGCAAAGACGTCTTCTTTCAGAGCTGACAGCAGCAGGTAAAGAAACAGGTTGTTTGGTATGATTGCTAATCAAAGTGGACATCTTGTGACTATCATGAGTGACAGGCCAAATGGCATCTTGCTACCCAGGATATAAGTTACTACACTTGGTGGTAACATAAAACCAGACAAGCCACATGGTGGTGTAAGGAGTTACGGTGCTCCAGGTAAATGTGGCCCAATACAGTATCATATCAGTCAGTAGCTAGTGCCAGGTCTCTTGCAAAAAAGGGGAAACAAAAAATTGGTGAATGAATGAGTGGCTGTGAATGTGTGGTCCAGCATCTCATAGATGTGAACAAAGTGTGCAACGTCTCACTTGCAATATCCACTTAAGAGCGAACACCCAATCATTGAAGCATTGCCTAGGCCGTAAAAAAAATAAATAAATAAAATAAACATGCACACAACCCCCTCATAGAGCATTCCGCCCCCTTACTGCACGGACACAACGTGATTATTGCAAGCAAGGTGATGCGTGCATGTGTGCTTATAATCAACCACCTGTGTGCCACTTATCTTTCCAACATTTGCATTGACAACCCCTTCTCTTTGAACTCCAGAAGCCATATTACCCACATTGGAACCTATATATATCATCGCACACCCTGGTGGGTTGTGTGTTGTAAAAAAGGCAACCCACCCACACAGTCATCCCCAATTCCCCAAAACCCCACTAGTAGCAAAGGGACCTGGGGCCGCGCTACACAATGTACTGAAAGAGCAAGGCAAATAGTACACTAGCAAACATTTCAATAAAAAATTAGTTTATTTCTAACAAGTGGATTTTTCGTTCATTTACTGCCAGTGCAAAACTTTAATCTACTCAGTCTGATTTGCCGCTTAATTTTTAAATGAATACCGGTACTTAGCGTTCCAACTTCCACACGGGGGAATCGATAGGGCCAAGGTTCGTAAACAACAAGTAACGCCGACACTACAGGGTCGATTGGTGTGGGTGATTGAAACTAAAATCATAGCAACAATAAACACGAGTACCTGAAACAACTGGCGGAGCCTTACGCAACAGATTACCTGTCCACTGCACATCAAACATATAATATGTCCATAATAATAATACAAATATCAATAATAATAAGCATTATTCACTGGGGTGTCTTTTAGGTGGCTGAGGAGGCTTCCTAAGAAATCACATTATGAAATTACCACAGCCACAAAGAAAACAAGCCACTTTGACTGAACTAACACCAGACATTGTTCAACTGAGAGAAATACTGTACTAGCAGTCAAAGGCATAAAAAAAAACATGGGGAACCTTTCTGCAATGGGATGGATATACACTTGAAGTACTGTGTTATTCTACCACTGAGATATATGAAAAAAGCTGGTGAGTGGACAAATCCTGAGCCAAGTTAAGGTGCAAGATGTATGATAATTGAGTACAAACTAATATAAATAAGTTAAAAATACAGTTCATTATTATCCTTAGACCCCAATGCATCCCTCTCAGTGGAATAAAATTCTGATGTTAGCTGGAATAAAGACAGTTGCTCTCCCACTTACGAACATCTGAGCTACAAATTACTTATGCTGAGATTAAAGACTTACCAGCTTGAGACTTTATTAGGCTTTGTGGCTGCCAGCCTGATAGTGCCAGGGACTGAGTCCTGGCACTGCATCATCCTATCCTACCATCATCATTGTTGTCGTCATCGTCATCGTCGTTGATTGGCAAGTAAAATCAGGTCCTAGATTAACAGGCTTCGTATACCTTAGTGGTGGAATGATCTAGTTGTGGCGCCTAGCACTGCCACTAACAATAATTATCAGCATCAGTTATGGAGCCTAGCACTGCCACTGATCATAATTATCACCATTCCTAACTTGTTTTCCCACCCAATGATGGGGTGAGGAGTTCTCCATTAAAATATCGTAAGTAGGGGAGCAACCGTTAAACTCTGTCCACCTCAACTTGGTTTAAAAGCGATCTGGAATGGATGCAGAGCCACAGTATTGCTCTCCCTGATTTACTCTGAGGATTATGCTGCCAAAGATCAAAATTCTCCACCATGTCAAGGTGAACAAACCAAAAAATTTCTAACTCACATTTCAGAAGGATGGTAACAGCTGTACCTGTAGCTAAGTAGTAGTACTAGTAGAGAGAACTGAGGTGTAGATAGGCTTTCAAGACCAATGGCCTAGGGCAACCTCTTTATGTCACCTCTTTAGGTCAGTCAGAGACATTTGCCCAGAAATTAGAGGCCACTGAGTGATGAGAGCCAGCACCACCGGCTCTAGCATCAACTCCAGCATGGCAGCCCCTCTATCAACTCCTGCATGACAGCCCCACCAACATCAACTCCAGCATGGCAGCCCCACCAACATCAACTTAAGCATGGCAGCCCCACCAACATAAACTCCAGCATGGCAGCCCTACCAGCATCAACTGCAGCATGGCAACCTCACAAGCACCACCTCCAGCATGGCAGCACAAACTCCAGCATAGCACCATCAACACAGCAGTTGCAGGACCAGCAGCATGAGTATCACAGGCAGCCCCTGAAAACATGGCAAGATTTTAGGATATAATCTCAGGCATGGTGATAATTTAACCCTATTGTCTGTGAAGGAGTTCAATACAGACCTTAATTTACCCCTGTAGTACTGGTGCTGTTGTGGCAATAATAGGATAGGAGGAGGGGTGGGGCTGCCTGATTAAATTTACAATTCTC
Organism: Birgus latro; assembly: GCA_018397915.1. Classification (NCBI taxonomy): domain Eukaryota; kingdom Metazoa; phylum Arthropoda; class Malacostraca; order Decapoda; family Coenobitidae; genus Birgus; species Birgus latro. Next base: position 18,032 of record JAGKTI010012018.1, on the reverse strand, counting down.
AATCCCATCCCTATCCTCCAAAAGAGAATGGTGGAAAACAGAAGGGTAACTCAGCCTGCAGTCCCCTGGGTTCATGTTCTGATGTGCCTGGGGTTGCACCTACTAACTAGTACATATAACCTGAAATGAACAAATCCATTTTACATAATCTGTCTGCCTCACTTTTCTGGTTACAGTCCCTCAAGTACTTCCTTATTCCCAGAAAGGAAGATGGTGGACTGCAGCAGATGGGTAACTTTATGTCTGCAGTCCACTGAGTTCCTATTTCAGATGAGCCTGGGGCCACAACAACTACCCCAGCTTGGGGAAAAGTGGAAAATATACTTCCTAGGAAGAAAAGGAACAATTTATCTACCTATCTATCTATAATAATAATAATAATAATAATAATAATAATAATAATAATAATAATCCATCCATGTAATAATAATTCATCATCATCATCATACAGACCTCCTTTCCCACCCTAGGGCAGGGTGAGCAGTAGCAATGTCCAGACAGCCCAAATTTGTCCAATCCAATGGGCCACGCTTCACTCACCATTCAAGCACCCGGAATCCTGGCACCATCGGATACATCAAAACCATTCATTACATTTTGTAGCTTCAAATAAATGTATCTGACAGAGTCAATCCAGATGCTACCATGTTAAAAAGGGATGCCAAATCCCTGATCGTGCACTTCTCACAACATTCATCTAGCCAGCTCGAACTCTTGTCAGTTAACTAGCCTCACCGACTTCCAAACCTCTCTTTCTCACACACTCATCCACCATATCTCTCCACCTTCTCCTTGGCCTACCACAACTCCTCCCTTCTTCAAATTTGCTCAGATATACCCTTTCCACCACTCTATTGTTATCCATTCTCTCCACAAGACCATACCATCTCAGTACACTCTCTTCGATTCTGGTGTCTACCAACTTCCTCACTCCCCATCTTTCACGAATCACACTATTTCGTATCCTATCCACCCTCTGTACTCCACATACATTCCTCAGCAGTCCCATCTCCATTGCTCTTACTCTTAACGTTTCATGTTCATGCCACACCATAGTCTCACATCCATGTGTTAAAGTTGGCACTAACACTCCTTCATGTAAGCCTTGTGCAGCTGCAACACTCACCTCTGTTTCTTATCAAGGCCTTCACTGCAGTGACTACTTTTCTTCCTTGTGTCACTCTACTTTCAACTTCTTTTGCACATTTTCCTCTCTTTTCCAACACTGTACCCAGGTATTTGAACTCTCTCACCAATTCCAGTCTCTCTCCATTCACTGTAACATCGTACTGGGAGTCACCTTCTCTCTCAATAACTATCACTTTACTCTTTTCTATATTTACTCTCAAGGCATGATACTTACAGACATCAGCAAAACTCTGCACTAGCCTACCAAGTTCATGTTCAGTATTTGCAAGCAGTACTGCATCATCAGCATACAACAAATTTGAGATATTCCATCCATTACCAATGCCATCCCTCTTTCCATTACTCGTGTTTTTACTTCTCTCATCACCCTACCCATATAAATGCACTGAACAACCTTGGGGACATCACACAACCTTGTCACACGCCCACACCGTTCGTGAACCATTCACTTAGATGCCCATTAACCCTTACACATGCTTCACTACCATCATAAACTATCCATCTATCTATCTATTGCCAGACACCTTAGTCCTGTAAGGGGTGGCCACAAACAAATTGCCTCCATGTCGCTCTGTCCTCCGCCATTTCACTGCCCTGCTCCCAACTCATGCCCCCCTTTCTCATATACCTCTCCACTCCATCCCTCCATCTCATCCTTGGTCTCCCTCTCCCTCCCTCCACCTCACTCACATACACTCTCCTCATCAGTCTCTCTCTCTCCATCCTCTCCACATGACCAAACCACCTTAATGTGTTCTTCCTAACACTTCTTATCACATCCACATCCACACCATAATGCTCCTTCACTTCCTCATTTGTCAGTCTGTCTCTCCATGTGACTCCACATGCTCCTCTCAAATAACTAATTTCCACTGCTCTCACTCTTGACTTCTGTCCCTCCAACATGGTCCAAGCTTCACTTCCATATGTTAGAGCTGGTATCACAATACTATCATGTAGCAGCTTTTTCACTTCCATGCTCACTTCCCTGTTTCTTATCACTGCTTTCAAGGAACCAGCAACCTTTCTTTCCTGCTGCACCCTTTCAAGCACTTCACCCTCTAAACTTTCCATCCTTTCTCATCACACTACCCAAGTACTTAAATGAACTCACATTCCCCATATCCTCCCCACTCAGTCTCACTGTACATTCACTGACTTCACTTCTCTCAAAGACCATCACTTTACTCTTCCCTACAATCACCTTTAGATTTCGTTTCTTACACACTCTTCCAAACTCATCTACCAAGCCATGCAGCTCCCCTTCGTCTTCACTCAACAACACAGTATCATCTGCAAACAATAGTACCAAAAGTTTCCAAACACTGCCCTCTCTCACTAGGGCCGTTCCAACATCCACTGCCCGACCTTGCATCTCTATTATAATAATAATAATAATCCATCCATCCATCATCCAATCCTATGTTGCCCCATGAGAAGCGTAGGGGCCCGGAGCTAGGTAAGTTGGTCCTGACATTTAAGATGAGAGTGACCAGCCTCACTCATCCCCGAGTGGTACTGTGTGAGCAATAAGCCCCAATCACCCCTTGGATATAGACCTCCACTGACAGGAGCGCCTAAATTACTGTACCCACTAAGCCACCAGGCGCCAAAATTTGGTTACATGGCTACCACCCAGCGTAGTCAATGGCTTCCTTGTGTACAGGAAACCACCCAGCGTAGTCAATGGCTTCCTCATGTACAGGAAACCACTCGGCTTGCCACTCAGTGTAGAGTCACCCATAGGCTGAAGGAAGACGAAAGAATGATGGAAAGAAAGACAAAAGAGGGAGTGTAAAGTCACCCATAAGCAGAAGGAAGTGAAAAGAATGAAGAAAAGAAAGAAAGATGTGGAAGGAAGGAAGAGAGGGAAAGTCAGAGACCCAAAGCAGCACTACATCAAGTGTGTGGATGGTTAGCACCCCCACCTACAACCATATTAATAATAATGATAATGAGAACTATTCTGTGTCTCAATTGCATGCCAACTGGACCACAACCCCACTCACCAATCAAGTCCCTGGAATGCTGATACCACAACACAAGCATAACTATCCACACAGATAAGCACTTCATAATACCCATTCGATAATCCATCCAACACCTGTCAAGTTAAATAAGTACTGTCAACCCCTGTCATGTACTCCCCATACAAAACTCATCCTCTCATCTTTTATCTACTTCAGTCATCTTTTATCTATTTGTCATCTTCATCTACTCAGTAAAAAATTAAATATACACTAAAATGTGATACTGGCCACTGGTCTGAATATATCTACACTATCTATCTGTCTATCTATTGCCAGATGCTTTAAACCTGTAAGGGGTGGCCACATGTAAACTACCTCCAAGTCACCCTGTCTCCTGCCACTTCCCTGCCCTGCCCCCAAGTCACACCCCCCTCTCTCATATAGCTACCTCTCCGCTACTCCATCTCATCCTCGGCATCTCCCTCCCTCTCCCTCAACTCCCTATCCCAAAAAGGAAGGATGGTGGACTGTAGGAGAAAGGTAATTTCTGGTGTCCTATCCAGATGGGCTTGTGACTACAGCAAGAATAAAAAAATAGTAACATTCAGACACTTACCAAAGAGTGGAGACAGATGGTTGTTATTACCATAATTTGGCTGCAGGTTGGTATTAATCTGGCAGCTGATTGGTATCAATTTGGAACCTGGTTAGTAATAATTTGGCTTTCTTCTCCACACTTCCCTTTCTTTGTAGGCAGTTTCCACAGCTGAGTCAGCTCACACACCTGAAAAATATATTACACATTAGTTCTTTCCTTCCAGACCTTGATTAATAAAATTATCTGACTGGCAGCTAGAAGAGTATCATACGAGGAAAACAAGAGTTAAATTATATGGCAGTACAGTACCAAATATGAAAAATAAGTTCAAAATATACTGTAATTGTAAATAAAATAAAAAAAAATAAAAAACTTCCACTTTGAAGTCTACCAAGATTACATGTTGGATGAACCTGGGGTGACAAGAACAAAATTCACATACAGTATACACTTACTACAGTTAACATTATAAAAGGGCAAAAAATTTTCACCATATGCTGACTTATTCTGCCTCTCAATACAAAGAATTATAGAAATCAGAGTACACCACACCCCAGAGGTTTTTGTTGCAGCTATTGTTGTTGATCAATCCCGATGCATCTGGATGAGCAGACCAATCAACTGTAGGCAAGCAACTGCCCCTGCAAGGTTGTCCCATGCATTGAGCAGATTTTCCTTTGTGGCTAAGTGTCTCACCACAGTAAGATGTGGAGAATAGTGTGACGGTTGTTTCTGGATGTACACCGCATTTGCATCACTCCACCCAGTTAACTGGGGTACCACATATGACTCCCCTTCACCCCATAAAATGGTTAATGGAATATGGTTACTACCCAAAGTTGTACATGTTTTGCTGCATTACAGGAAACCATTAACCTTGTTACTCAGTGCAGAGCCACCTGAAGTGGAACGAAGTGTAATAAAAAGTGAAAGGAAGGAAAAGGAGAAGCAGGAAGAGAGGAGGGCAGATGGAGATAATATGAGAATAGGGAAGAAGTAGCCAGCACTACAACAAGTGGGTGGATGATGGTTGCCACCACCTACTCCCCCAGCCCAATACGGGGACCGAGAACCTGGGAGTGGCTTCAGTTCCCCGGGCAAGCACCACATCTCCCAACACAACACACACAACAACACGGTTTTTTCTACAACAAGAAATGACTCTCTGGCATTGAGAGCAATCCAGGACCCATCAACAAATACTCGTACAGCCCATATGTCTAACATGCTCAAAACACATCACTTCGGGTCGACAGACAAAGGGTTCAGTTCAGTGCAGTTTCTGCAAGAACTAGACCCATTTCACATGCACAACACTTTCATCCAGAGAACATTACACAATCAAGTCGACAGAGAAAAGGTTCAGTTCAGTGCAGTTTCTGCAAGAACTGGACCCATTTCACCTGCACAACACTTGCATCCAGAGAACAGTACACAAACATCTGGACCTGCACTTATACTCCTTCCTCCCACCCTCTAACCCCCCCCACCAGCCCCTCTCTTACTCACTGCACACCCCTCCAGCCTAACTCACCGGTCCTTCTGATACCATCCAAACCCCCCAACCCCTCCCATTCCACCTCAATCTAATCCACTCTAACCCCTATCTCTCACAAACTTCTCCTACCCCTTCTCCTCCACCCACACCCCTACCTCCCCCTGTGCTGCAGCACCAAACAGACATCATACACAGAACACTGACATTCTTCAAATAAACATAATGGCATAAACACCAAAAAACAAAAACTCACACTATTCATCAAACAACAAATCATTTACAGTGCAATCTTAAAAGAAACAAAACTATGCAGAACACATAAAACACCAACATCTCATAACTTCACCACCATTAAACAAGACCAGGCCGATGGCGGTAGCGGTGGACTCATCACCCTAGTACACCAATCCACCAACTTTTCAAATACAAGTGCACACACAAAATCACTTCTCCTCCCACATGACACCACATGAGAAATACAGTACTGTAATTAAAACATGCACTGGCAACAAATCACTCATTATAACTGCCAATAAACACATTCCACCCCAATCATCCCCCACAGTACCACACAATTATTCTCAAATACACCACACCACTAACATACCCAACATCATTCTGGGTGGTGATTTCAACGCCAAGGCATCATCCTGGCATGTCAACAACCCTTACACAGACAGAGGGCTGGTACTACAATCCCAAACAGGAAATCTTTTCATTCTCAACAATTTCCATCAACACATCCACATCACACACCAAGCCCTCTTCCTCCCATCATCCTCAGACATCACTTTCTGCTCCCCAAATCTCGTCCCCACAACATCCTGGAAAGTAGTCAAAACCCTGGGTTCTGACCACCTTTTGATCATCACTACTGAAACCAGAATCACCCCAGCTGGCCACAGACACACATACACTACTGTAATTATAAGAGAGACAACTGAGAGGCCTTCACAACTGAAACAGAACAACACTTTGAAACATAAAACAGTACACCCATCACAAACATCAACACTGCTATGCACATCTTCAATTCAATCATTCAAAATGCAGACAAAAGACACATCCCTAGAGGCAACAGAAAGAGACACAACCCCAACTTCACACCAGAAATTCCAGGCTTCATCAGTCAACAAAACACATTGCAACACTCCCCAACACCCCATACACAAGACACCATACATCAAATACAAGTACTCAACAATCAAATAAACAATAAAATATCAGAGCAGCAAACACTAAACTGGAATAATTATCTCCAAACACTTGATCACAAAACAAACACCAGCAATCTCTACAAAACACTAAGCAGCATCACACTTTCTAACAGCAGCACTACATAATCACACACTGCCATCACAATAACAGACACCATACCCTCAAGCAAACTACAAACAAACACTCTCATCAATCACTATTCAAACATCAGTCATCTAAACCCCCATCGTGACGACCGACATGTCATCCGATGCAAGAGACAGTTCCCAGCAGACCCAGACTTCGCACCCATCACTTACAACCAGACGAAGCACATCATTGGCAACCTTAAGCACTCATCTATCTGTGGCCCAGACAATACAAGCAACATACACCTTAAGCTCATAAATATATGGAGGTTGTCAAAAACGAAAGCCAAAGAGATAGAAGAACTAATAGATTATGACAGCAGAGTATGTCTAACAGAAACACAGAAAAAAAATTAGAGATATAGCAGACACAAGAGTCATAGAAAGCATGAGAGAGATGGAGGATAGAAAGGAAGGAGGGTTAATGATAATTTATAAAGACAGGAAGGATATATGCTTTATTAAAGCTGTAGCTAAAAAGTAAAGATATGTAATATGTTAAAGGGCAAGAAGGAGGATGTGACAAGGTATTAAATGTGGTATATTTTGGTGTTGATGATAAGGCAAGAAATAGTGCTATGAAGAAGGAAGTTGAAAAAATCATTCAAGAAACAAGGGATCCTTTACAAATAGTTGGTGATTTTAGTGGACAAGTAGGATTCAAGGGAGAACATAGATTAGATAATAATAGAGAATGATAATTAATTGGATGGAGAAATATGGGTTAATAATGTTAAATGATGATACAAATTGTGAAGAGATAAATACTTGGAGAAGAGACAGACAAAGAAGTGTAAATGATTTTGCATTAGTAACAAACTATATGTACAATAAATTTAAACAGTATATATGTATGATTTATATGTAAGATAGTTGAAGAAAATGAGATTTTTTATATTTCAGATCATAATCGTTTTCGTTTTTGAATGCTCCAACATGCTTGCATGTGTCGGCCTTGGTCACCTAATGGCGGCTCTCCACGCTGCTTGATCTCTGGCAGCCTCCCTGTTCAGTCCCTTAACCCTTAAGTCACATTTAATGACCTCGTCCCATGTCTTTCTCGGTCTACCCCTCCCAACCCCTCCCCCAGTATTAACACTTCTCACCCTCTGTA
>JAGKTI010012017.1:0-25338 GCA_018397915.1 Birgus latro | reverse complement strand
GTTCGGGATTGAGGCGTCTGGCAATAGATAGATAGATAGAAATAAATGTAGACTGGATAAAATCCCTTCACAATGAGAGATCTTCCTTGAGCTAGTCTTATTTTATTTATTTATTTATTTATATTTTTAAGTGTGACAGTAACAACGAAAAACTAATTTAACCAGTCAGAATCTAGTCCAACTTAATTTAGCTTCACCTTACATGACAGTCGTTGTATACCTAACTTTACCTGACCTTGCTGGACCGTGCTATAAATTAACCCACGGAGTGCAAACCACAACTACAGCTGTGTTTGGTAGGAGTTACAGCAACAGCTCAGGGTGTGCTCATGACAGCTGTGCTTGAAGTTTTCCCTCCGTAACCAAGAAAAGCATGTATTGATATGTCATAGACCTCTATTTGTTACACTGCCACCCGGCAATGTCTTAGTTTAACCCTTGATGCCATGGAGGTTAGTAACATGTCTTGTTTGTCTGATGACCTCATTTATGATACTCACTTTTGTAGACGTATGCAAACAGCTACACACTTTTTTAAAGTCATGTGCCTTGTTTGTGTATCTGTTAGTACATACAAAACAGTATTAAAAGTACATTTTTTTTCAGTTTCTGCACACTGATAAGGGTTCTTGGGCAGGTAGCTGTTTACTTTACAGGTTGGTCACACCTTACACCACCTTAACCAGTCCTAATGAAGCCTCCCTTTCTCGCCAGGTTAGTACATCAATACACTGAGGACCAAGCCACCCACGATACCACTTACTATCGGGGTGAGGCCCTGCAATGGGAAGTGATCGACCAGGACACCTACCTTCGCCACGTGCGCTGTCTTTCCCGCAACCAGTTCCAGCTCCGCGTCACCAGGATCAAGTGCCGCACTAAGGGCAACATAGGCTTGGGGTGTGGTGGGTGAGGTGCCGGGGAGGAGGGGCGAGGGTAGGTGAGGTGGGAAGGATGTGAGGAGGAAGTGGTACAGGGTGTTATTGGCCAGCTCGAGGAGTCCCTGCCTCTCCCTATATCCAGATCATCGCGCTTCTCTTGGGAGAGACTTGGCTAACTGGAGTGATTAGATATAGCCTTGATTAACCTCTTCATACCTAGGAAGCTCTTCTAAGCTGAACTTAATCGTACAGCAGGATCAAGAATGAAATATAAATAATGACATTGAGAGGACTCTCCTTACGTGCTAAGGGGTCTTTGTATGTAGCATGTGTTAGGAGTGTGATGCTGTATGGTAGTGAGACCTGGGAAGTAAAGGAAGAGGATATTCGCAAGCTCAAACGTACAGAAATGACAATGATTAGGTGGATGTGCAGTGCGTCCCTGCGTGCAAAGCCTGGGAGGGTGGGTTTACGATGGAAGAGTTGAGAGGTAGGATGGGACTGGAGTGTATTGGTGTTGTGATGAGGAGAGGTAGGCTGAGGTGGTTTGGACATGTGGAGAGGATGGGGGATGATAATTGGGTACAGAGGGTGAGAAGTGTTAATATTTGGGGAGGGGTTGGGAGGGGTAGACCGAGAAAGACATGGGACGAGGTCATTCAGTGTGACTTAAGGGTTAAGGGACTGAACAGGGAGGCTGCCAAAGATCGAGCAGCATGGACAGCCGCCATTAGGTGACCAGGGCCGACGCATGCAAGCATGTTGGAGCCTTCAAAAACCAAAACCAAAACGTTCTAGGGGTGAAGGCAGTAAGAAAGTTTCATGATGTTATGCCGTGCGAAAAACAGGGTGAGGAGTAGGAGAGTTGGGAAGCAGTATGAGGTGTTGAAGGAGTGGGGACAGAGTGAATGAAGGGTTGGGAAGGCAGAAAGCATTGTCAGGAAGCGTTTTGAGGAGAGACGAAAGGGTGGATAGGGGGTTGGGCAAGGTAGGAAGCAGTGCAGGTAAATGTTGTGAGATGCTGAAAGATGAGGGAAGACAAGATAAGGCTTGATACTGAAGAGTGAGGAAAGACTAGGTAAGGAATGGGTTAGGTAAAAGTTATGTAAAAAATTTTTTGAGCTGTTAATGAATGAATGAAGAACAAAGAGAATCAAGTGAGGGATGGAAAAGCTATAGGTTGGATTATTGGTTAATTGGTATGAGAAGTCTAAGGTCGATTTTTTTTAAATAATAGCTCAAAATAAACATTTTGGAGCGGATGGGTTAGTTACAGCCGTACCATACCCCGTCATTACAAGAGGCCTTTCCTGAGTTGAATAAAATCATCTAGTAACAGCAAGAATAAATTCAAAAGGACATTACTCAGATTCATGGGTTGAAGCAAAGCACAGGCCTGGTGTGCTTATTCCACCAGCTAACTTGGACGCCATACACAAGCTTGAGAAAACGTGTCTTGGCAAGATTGTATTTGCTAAAGAAACTAATTATTCTCTATATTAAATAACCTTGCCCTGGATCTGGATCTGATGGAACAGTGTAGAATGGATGATGGATGGACTGGGTTGGGCTGGGATCATGTTTAATGTTGAATTACCTAATCCTGCATCTATAATTTTCTGATGGGGCAATACAGACTGGGATGTTGTATCGAGAGACAGACTGGATTCATGCCTAGAGTGAATACTGTACAGAGACACATATGTTAATTTTTTTATGAATGAGTGTTGTAGGATTTTTAGTTTTATTGCATAGCCAGTCTGTGGTCAAAAGGAGCAATGCATAAAATATTATATACACTGTTATGCATTTTGGGAGTGGAATTACTGTAATATAAGTTTGGGTGATTGATACAGTGTGCCAGTATATTGAATAAATGTAAAAGGGGAGAAAGTTGCTGAAGACTGTTTATTCTGTGGGATATAACTGAGAAGATTGGATCCTTGAATGATAAGTAAACGGATATCCAGAGAATATAGACTCTTTGAATAACCAGTGAAACGGTGTTTGGATGATTTCACAAGCCATTCTGTTAGCTTCTTCTTTTATGTTTCCAATCTTTCCTACCCTGTTTTATATGAAACTGAAACAGGATGGTGGAATGCTGATAGGTGGAGTAACGTTAGACTGGTAAAGACAGATGTTTACTCGTCACACTGAAACTGAATTCTTTTGAGAAGGCGACGTGATTGGAACCATTGTGACGAAGTACTGGTATTTTATTTTTATGTAGCTATGTAATATGATTTTGGGCATAAACTAAGCAATCTGTTTCTTGAAGCCCAGCAGTCCTGCATTCACCATATGGCAGCTCTCACCTTCACATGTCACTTTGTACAAGCTGATGTATAGAGAAGTGATTTTTTTAAGTAGTGTTGGGAAAATGATGGTAGGCTATTAATGTTATGGCTGGTAATGTGCAGTAAGACACTTGCTTTTCCATTAACAGGCTGATTGGCCATTTTTACCATCAACTAAATACCCTTCTATTGTTAACCATTGAAACATCAAAAAATTCTGTAGAAGCCAAGGATTGCTTCATGTGCGGCGGTTTTAAGTTCTGCTTAGCTCATATACAACACTGGAAAATGGAATGGGATGAGTTTTTAAGGTTAGCAATGTGTGTGATGTTATAAGCAATGTGGTGTAGGATGGGAAAGAATAATAAGCCATATGATGGTGCAAATGTTGGTAGAGACTTTATTTTGCAGTGAACCTTTATTATCCAAAGACAGTGGTTGTATTACTTTTGCTGCGTGCATTAGCGGGGCAAGAGGGTTGTCCATATTAAAACCAAGCTTTATTTAATATCATTCAGACTATTAACAGAGATTATTTTAATGATAAGATTCCAGAGTGTTGTTACGGTCAGGCTACACTATTCGTGCGGGTAAAGTACCAGAACACCCTGTGAATGTTGAATTCCGCAAATTGGCCAGACCTATCAGAGAAGTCACTGATTTCAACGTTTTAGGTATTCCTATTACCTATACACCCAGTATAACACCTGGAAATGCATTTTATGGCACATTAATACTTCCTAAAAAGATAGTACAGGATGATGCACAAGCCATTCTGGGTACAGTGTACTGGACTCGTCATGCGATGATGATGATGAGAGTTTGCTGTGTGCTGAACAGTGGATACCTGCACAAGGTAAATGCACAGTTTAACTGTATAGGAAAGTACTTGTCACAGAAAATATGCAAACAAATCACTTACGAACCTCTAGGAACAGCTGATCCTGTGGGAAAAACAGGAAATAACTTGAAATAATTTCCCAGAAAAATCCACGAATATGTGAACCCTCAAACAGTCGGGGTGACTCTACTGTATATGCTTTAAATTATATAGCAAATCATGATACATGAAAAAATGAAAATTCTCCTCCTGTTACAGATACACAGTAAAAGTAATGATTTATGTGCATACGTGGTATCAGAGATGTGCAAACAGCCTTGCCATTTTACACATTCCTGACTGTTTTCCATACTGTTGAGAAATGTTCCGTTAAGTTAAACCATTTGATGATGCACACATTCCTTTGAGATCTTTTCTTGTGTTTCCTTAATTGATTAATTGTGTGGAGGTGGAAACACAATCAAGTGGTGCCTGGTATGTCTCTTGTGCTAAATCATACGTAGACAACAGCCTTATGTACTGTCCCAGCAGCTGGATCAAAGAAGTTCCGCTGCACTCTAGGCTGGCTCATTGAGCAATGTGTGAGTTGTCTGAATGTTTAAAAAATTATATTGATTTATTTTACAATGTCTGAAAGAGGATTTTGATATAAGGTAGAATATTTGAACACTGATTCTGATGCAGGTTGGAATGTTTGGTGTAAGACGGTATTCATGATGGTTGGAATGTTTGAAAGATATATTTAGACTGGAATGTTTTAAAAGTGATGTTAACGTAGGTTGGAATGTTTTTAAAATTATGTTAATCTAGACTGACCCTGTTAGATAAATATTTGTGGAGCTAAAGAACGTGGTGAACTTTTTATTTGTCCTATCTGATGGTGCCAGGATTCTGTGGGCTTGAATGATGAGTGAATGGAAGTGTGGCCTATTGAACTGGGCAAACTTAGGCTGTCTGGACATTCCTACTCCTCACCCTGCCCTAGTTTCGGAAAGGAAATCTGGATGATGATGATGATGATGATGATGGTGGTGATGATGATGATGATGATGGTGATGATGACAATGATGATGATGATCTAGGTTGCAGTGTCTGGTAGATGATACTGATTAGATGTGAATGTTTGATAAATTAATGTGATTTAGGTCCCAAATTTGACCTAATCCAGTGCACAGACTTTCATATACAAGCACAGATCATGACTAGTTTCAGCTTTACCCATGCAGCCTAGTGACATGTCTATTTTCTTCTTGCTACAGTCGGTTTTATATTTGTCCATATATATATAACAGTGAAGGGGCTTATTATGGCTATATCTACTCCCACCAATTTGAAAAGTCTCTCCTAAAACCTGAATAATTAAATTGTCTGGAGGTTGCTAGAACAAAATGAAACGTCACCGGAATATGGGAATAATAATAAAAAAAAATGACAGCTGCCCATTATATTTTATCCTTCCTCATGGTAGACTTGTTATGTAAAAACCAACCGCCAAACGTGGTTTAATGGAACATAGATATTTTTTATGCAATGATGATGATGATGATGATGTATTCTTTGAGGATGTTTTCGTGAAAGGAGCTAGAAAAATGTGATGACTTATAGGAAATTATCATGGGTGTACAATTGCCACCCCTCCTGCCAAACACACACACAAGTCAAGGTGAAAGAAATCTTCTTTTAATCAACCAGCTTGAGGCTGTGATTTGCATCTGCTCCAAATGTTACCGTAGAACCCTTTTATTTTGCCCATGATGACACTGGTAAGCTGATGAAATATGGATTAAAATAATGGTATGTGCAGAATGTTTTACCTAACAGAGCAATGGAATGTGGAAAATATTGGCAGCCAAAGAGGAAGATGAAGGATGTATTCTCCCTGGCACCTCTTTCTTCTCAGTTTACTTCTGCATTCAGAACATTAATATTCTGTATGTTATTACTGCACACTGTGCTAATATTAGCATGATATAAAACACAAGGGAGTATTGAGGTACAATGTGTAAAGTAACTAGTCAAGAAAAAGCTGCTTCCTAAGTTCATAAGAATATAGGTGCTTGACTATGTAGGTAAGGATGGTAAGTCATGGGATGAGGGGTTGTTACTGATAAGAGTCTCAAATATTGGGAGGTCGTTTTGTCAGGCAACCTCACAGTATGCAGCATCAGGCAATAGACAAAGGTAGACAGGTAGTGATCCCGACCAGAGACGACAAGTATGTTACCTTTTGTAATTTATCTTTTAGCCTCTGTAGGTGTAATATGTTGCAGTTGCTGATTCTCTGTACCTTATCTAAAATCCAGTTGATACATGAATGGTGCCCTTATAGTTCACCCTTGCCATCATTTTTTTTTCTGGAGATATTTGATAAAGACATCATTAACCCCTTGCTCAGTGAGGGACACCTCTAAAATAAATATAATAATCTGGTGGTGGCAAGAACAAATGAAGAAGAATCACTGTTATGAAGAGGTAAATGCATGGGGCACAGAAGTTAAACAATTTTATTTGTAGAGGCCAAGGATGGAATAATGGAATATCTGAGTAATGAAATCCCAGAACAGTGAGAGGAAGGAATTATGGAACACTGGAATACTGTAAGACTAGAATATAGGAACTTTGGATGAGAAGAGTGATGGGAAGCCAAATTATTGGAACACAAGATCAACAGAACATTGTAATATAAGGAGGGCAGACTAATGGAGCATTATACTTTTTTCACTTTAACCTGGCCTAATATTGCCATCCCTCCATCTTGAATGCTGAGATGTAGAAACAAATTATAATAAGAATATGATGCTCATCACTAAGAAGTGCTAGGGAAATGATGTAAAGCTGTTGTGCTGCCTTTATCTGCCACTGAACTAAATAAAGTAAGCTGGAAAGGAGATGAAAATCTGGGCCAGGCTAAGGTGGAAGAGCTATAGTAATAATGAAAGGCTGGACTACAGTCTCTGAAAAATTCCAAATCAAGGCTTAAGGAACAACAGACTATAAGGACGTTGAGGTTATGAAACCACGAATACTCTAAATTCAGGATAAGGGGGTCACACTGTAAATACTGCGTTTATCACGGCTAACGCTAAAAGTCACTGGAAAAAACATTGGCTTTTTCATTTCTTTCGGATAATTTGCAACGTATTATCAGTGTCATACATAATATTAGCAAACAACTTTCTAAACAGACTTAAACTTTGCTAAGCACTACAAATCTGGAAGACTGAATTGAGAATGTTTGTTATACAGTCGAGTAATATTAATTTTACCATCCATGTACAATACATTATAGATGTCAGTTAACTAGACCTAGATATTTCTATGTTTAATTAATGTTTCCATGGTTTATATAACTTGACAGAATTCCTACACCCTCGTTGTAAATTATTTTGAATTTTGTAATCTGTTCTGTGCCTTGTTACAGATCAGTAAAAAAAACTAACTGATGGACTTTAAACTTATATGTTCCTGCAACTCACTGCTGTGATGACATGTACAAGCACACTAAGAAATATATATATTCTTTTTCAGTAACAATGGCAATGTATGGGAATGCTCGCACCCACGTAAGAGTGAATGGAGATTTGAGTGATGAGTTTTCTCCATGAATGCTGGTGTGCATCAGGGGTCAGTCTTGAGCCCATTGTTGTTTATCATGGTACTTGAAGCCCTCTCAGATGACTTCAGAAATGGACTCCCGTGGGAGATGTTGTATGCTGATGATTAGGTGTTGGTTGCAGAGAATGAAAGGTAGGCGGAGGAAAGATTTAGGAAGTGAAGAGATGGTATGGGGCACAATGGCTTAAGAATAAACGCAGATAAAGCAAAAGTGGTGGTATCTAGAGCAGGGGGCAGTACTGTAAAAGAAGAGGAAAACTGGCCATGTGCGATCTGTCACATGGGCGAGGGAAGTAATTCCATCTTGTGCAGTGTTTGTGATAAGTGGGTGCATAAGGGATGTAGTGGTATTAGAGGTAGACTGCGAAATAATGCTGATTACTTGTGTGCGGTGCGTTGGGGAGAGCATGTGGAGATTGTCAGGCGTGAAAAGATTGAACTTGCTGGTGAGTCTCTAGAGTGTGTGGAAGTGTTTTGCTATCTGGGAGACATGTTATGTGCTGGACGTGGGGCAGGAGCTAGCTCTGTGGCTAGAGTGAGGAGTGGTTGGAAGAAGTTCAGGGAGCTGTTACCTCTCCTGACATTAAAAGGGCTCTCCCTCCATGCTAAGGGATCTTTGTATGCGGCATGTGATACGAGTATAACGCTGTATTGTAGTGAGACCTGGGCAGTAAAGGAAGTCGATATCAGCAGGCTCAAACATACAGAAACGGCAATGAATAGGTGGATGTGCAGTGCGTCCTTGAGTGCAAGGCCTGGGGAGGGGCTAGATTTATGATGGAAGAGTTGAGAGGTAGGATGGGACTGGAGTGTATTGGTGCTGTGATGAGGAGAGGTAGATTGAGGTGGTTTGGACATGTGGAGAGGAGGGGGGATGATAATTGGGTGCAGAAAGTGACAAGTGTTTATGTTAGAGGTAGAGTGGTGAGAGGCAGACCAAAAAAGACCTTGGACGAGGTAACTGAGTGACCTCAGGGTTAAGGGACTACATAGGGAAGTTGCTAGATATCAACTAGCATGAAATTGATTATATGTGTCCATCATAAAAAATCTGTAACAGTTGGACTTGAACTGCCGTAGGTTGAAGTCTGGAGGGAAACCATTCAGGGGAAGCAAGTTCCAGGAAGATGCAGTTCAAGGAATATAAGAATTCTGATAGGCAGAAATCCTGCAATATGGCAGTCACGAGCGCTACCATATGCCTGTGTAGCGCGCGGGAAGGCGTGGGGATGTGGCACAATGGATGCAAATTCGTCTGAGCATTTGCCATAAAAGTATCTGAAAAATAATGCAACACATGCTGACAAGTATGGTGTCAAAGGGGAATTTATGTATTTCAGAAAGAAAATGTGATATTTCAAAAGATAATGTAATATTGTATAATTCGAGTATACAATTATACAATATATAGCTATGTGTGCTAAGAATGACTATCGAGTCATTTACTACGAGAGAATAGACTCGTGAAATCAATTAGCGATTTCACTTTATGCTGGCTTACTTCGCCAATTCTCTAGAGTCGAGAATTTATAGACTTTCTCAACAGTACACAGCAGAGACTAGACGCTCAAGTGGGCTGTAATATTGTACCGTTGGCCTCTGAGAAAGTTAGTTTCTCCCCTTAACATTCAAAAAGTAATAATAATAATAATAATAATAATAATAATAATAATAATAATCAGGATCTTGGCTGAGCCAAACTCCTAGCTAGCACAACGGATTTAAGGATTAATGCCAAAAGCTGGCCTATGTACCAGTCGCGATTTAATACAGAGTTGTGCTAACGTGGAGTAGCAAAACTGTATTAAATATGTGGGAAAATTAAATACGACTGTTACATTTAACAAAGCTCAAAAAAACGAACTGTAAATTTATTGAATACAAGAAAATAAATTTACGTTACATGACTCCAATTCAAATCAAGAAAAAGGAAATGCACTCACTCAAACACTCAGACAAACAGCTAAATATCTCAAAAACTTAAGTCTAGGAAAACAAAAGGAAATACTAATCGGTATAGGTGAGACTGTGCTGTAGTCGATCACCAAGGACTGGTGGGAGCTCGGGAACACACGCCGATACAAGCTGAGATCTGAAATCGCTAAGAAAAATGATCACTCGAGCTTTTGTATGGGCACGACCCGCTCGTTCCGTGGCTAAAGACAGACTAGCTCTGATTTTGAGTGCACGGCATGAAGAGCGTGTGAAAGGGTGTGGCCTTAAGAGGAATGCACCGCCCGCACATAAAAACAATCACTCGCGAAAGAATGATGAAAGAATGACGCAAGTCCCATCGTACATTTCATAATAAGTCGTTCCTCCCGCAAAATCACTCGATGTCACAATTTACTTTATATAATTTTACGATGAAGAAAATTCGTGACATATGGGTACACTTCAAATATTTTCATAAATTATACAAACTGTGTACCTATATAAGTGTATATATTGCATTCTGCATTGGTGGACTGGAGGATGAAGTTGCCCTTGCCCTACTGTCCATCATCCACCACGGTAGAGTTGCCCATTTATAATGGTCCCACTGCTTGGTGATGTTTCTCTCCAGCACCTTTGTTAATGCCATTTCTCACCTCTGCCAACGGAGTTGGAAGAGGTTGTGCATTCACCCCTGTTTATCTTTTTGTTTGTCCACAAGACGTCTCAGTGTTTTCGATGAATTTGAATGAAATTTGTGGGTCTGTGGGCCATCAGCCAAGGAAGAGTTGATTAAATCTAAGCAGCGATCTTAGAGTACCTGTTCAGCACTGTTTTTTGTTTGTTTGTCTAAAAGATATTTTAAAAATATATTGCTGGATTTCATTGAAATATTGTGGATATGTGGGTCATGGGCCAGGGAAGAGCTGATTAAATTTGGGGGGTAATCTAAGCTGTCTGGTATAGGTATTGGGGGAGGTATGCAATCTGTGAGTGCTGTCTAGTTTCATCTGTTACAATTTACAGTGTTCTTTGGCAAGTTTAGGAGCACTTGTATACTGCATATGGTTCCATTTAGCTTGAAGAAGTTCACACCTTATTTATCACAGAGCAGATTGGACAATTGTGCTCTGTCTTCCAGGACTATAACAGGCTCAGTGTTGGAGTTCCAAAGGCGTTACTGTAAAATCAACCCCCAGTATGTGATGAGAGGTATTACCAGGGACACCTGCCACCACAATGAAATGAACGAGATAATGACAAACCCACTAGTAAAGCAGCCTGGCCAGTTCCAAGGCAAAGGTATCTGTGGGAAATTTGTGAGGTTTGTATTTGTCTGGCTGTCTGCTGGTCAGTGAGCAAACCATCCAATTGAGAAGAGCTGTCATCACTGCATGCATTCATATTTACTGATCAAGTTTTTATAGCTTTTGTGACTATGGAATCAAGATGGTGGACATGGCCATTGACGTGCTACAAGGTCGGGAGAGAATAAAGGTATGAGGTGCTCATGTGGTACTGTATATACAGTAGTTTAGTTGGCGCTACATCTCTTGGCCACCTACATATCTGTTATGCTACGTGCTCAGAGCTCAACTTCTTGCTCCCTGTGTATAAGTGACTGATCTGGGGTTCCCTTCAAGGTCAGGTCTAGAGCATGCAACTAGAAGGATAGGGCTCAAAAACACAGGTCAACCAACCTTACATGTATATTGACACATAGATATACAGTTCTAGACACAAAACAATGTAACAGACTAAGTACACTAGTAAGGACACAGAGGACCCAGGTTGGGCTACAGGTGACTGGGTAGCGGCAGGTGTCGTCCAGGTGTTTGAGGGGTCCCATCGGGCGTGCTCTCTCTCAGGTGGCATGGGACCACCGTCGGGGGCCGGGTCGACTGGTGTGGGCTGTGGGGTGGTGTAGAAGGAGGCCTTTCCCTAATGGGGCCTCGGTGGGTGCGTCGGCCCTCAGGACATGGGCCAAACAGGGTGAGCAGGCGCACTTCCTTGCACCTGCTTCTGGAGGAGGACTGCTCGTTGGCTGGGCTGGGAAGGCCTCGTCCGGGAGTCCTGTGGGCGTCCCTCGATGGCTGAGAGATGCATCCTCGCTTTGGTCAAGAGGCCATCAGGGGCGGCCTGCGGAGTCTCTTCCTCCGGGAGTCCGGCAGCTAGAGGCAATGTAGGGGCACTGGCTGGAGGCTCACTATGGGGCTGCAACTCCGCTTGGGGGCTAGCTCTGTAGGGAGAGTGAGAGGGACGTCCCACTCGGCCTTCGGAGGGGTGAGGTGAGCAAGGGGCGTTACCCTTGAGGGGCATCGCAGGGGTAGCAGATGAGGGAAGGATAGTGGCTGTTCCCTCCCTGAGAGGCACAGTGGGCGCCACAGTGGTTCTGCTTGGCGCTGGGAAGACAGCGAGAGGAGGACAGTGGCCGTCCTCTCCCCGGCAAGTACAGTGGACGTTGCTGCGGTCCTGTTCCCTGTGGGCGCGGCAAATGAAGGAAGGAAAGTGGCCGTTCCCTCCCTGAAGGGTGCAGTGGACACTGCCGTGGTTCTTCCTTGCCCTGGGACAGCAGGTGAGAGGAGTACAGTGGCCATCCTCTCCCCGGAGAGTACAGTGGACATCACCGTGGTCCTGCTCCCAGAAGTGGCTGCAGGTGAGGGGAGGACACAAGCCGTTCCCTTCCTGGCGGGTACAGTGGATGGTGCCATGGTTCTGCAGGAGGTAGTAGGTGAGTGGAGTACAGTGGCTGTCCTCTGCAGTCGTCATGGTCCTACTTGGGACTGTTGAGAAACAAGTCCCATCCCGTTCCTGGTGAGTGCTGGTCTGGACCAAGAGTAGTGCTGTGGGGTGGCATACTTCCCACAGGCTCCGTTAAGGGGAAGAGGGGCGCCTGTTGACGAGAGATGCATGCCCGTTTGGTTCGGGCCCTTCAGCACCTCCCTGTGGTCTCCCCGTGGTGCTGGTCTTCTTGATGCTAGTATTTTACCACCGTCATGGTAGGGAAAGTCACGTCCTCGTGGCTAGAGGTGGTAGGTGTCGGAGGTAGCAGTTCGATGGGCCAGTGTGAGGTGGTGAAGGAGGGAGGTCCAGTGGTGGGTGAGTAGATTTGGCTCCTGGTGCGGGCTGTAGATTAAGTCGAGGGTGGAGGTCTGTGGGGTCCATCGCAGGAGGCGCAGGCACTGAAGTGTCTCCCGGAGGCGGTGTTCTTCACCTTGGGCAGGGGTCCAGATCACCCATTGGATATTTATTTCAGGAGGCACGGAGCGTGGTGACTGGACGGTGACTCCTGGTTGAGTGCTGGAGACATGTGAGGTGACCTGGGTTTTGTGAGGTCACAGAGGACATGTGATAATCACTTTGTTGGGCTTGGCCACTGGAATTTTCCACTTCACGTGATGTATTCTTAGGGTTATGGGGGATGTGTTGGGTGTGGGAGGGGTGGAGGTGGGTGGCCCAGGTGGTGTTGGAGGTGTTGGGGGTATGGGTGAGGGTGTGGATGCATAACTAGCTGGTAGGCAAGACAGCCGGCCAGATCTGGTAGTGGTGGTGGTGAGGACGGGTGCTGGGGCAAGATGGGGCTGCGTGGTGAGGCAGCCGGGTGGAGGTGGGGGGGTTCTTGGTTTGAGTGGTGGAGTTTTTGTGCTAGGACGTGGGAGTGTGGCAGTGGTTGAGATTGAGGAGCTGGTGTGGGGTCTGGCGTAGTGCGTGGGTGTGGAACGAGGAGTGAATGGGGAAGAGGAGTGTGTGGCTGTAGGGGTGGCGGTGGTCAGGGTAGGTGTAGGTCGAGTGGAGCATCAGTCATGTGGCAGGGTGGCTGGGGGTAGGTGGGGGGTCTCCTGGTTGGGTGGCGGGGCCTTTGTGTCCTGTGGCGGCAGTGTGGCGGTGGGTGGCGCAGTGGAGGTGAGGTTGCCAGGGGTGCGTAAGGGGTCTGTGGGGAAGGTTTGGAACTGGTGAAGGGTAAGGTAGGGGATGTGATTGTGGAAGAGGGAGTGGATGAGGGTGAGGAATGAGATGGTGTGATGTAGCAGGCATATGAGTCAGATGTGTGGTCGGGGGTGGCAGGTGGTGGTGTGGCATGCTGGGTGGGGTAGTGTGTGGAGTGTCTGGGAGGTGGTGGGTGGGGAGCAGAGAAGATGCAGGTGGCGGTTGCGGTAGGTACGCGGGGTGTTGTGATACTGGATTGTTACGTGGTAGGGGTTGGAGACGTTGATAACTGAGTATGGTCCTATGAACAATGGTGATAGTTTGTTTGGGGCTGGAAGTTGGGCTACCATAACTGAGTCCCCTGTCTTGTAGGGATTGGTGGGGGCGATGTTGGGTTGAAGGTCTTGGTGTTTTTGCAGGTGATGCAGTCGGCTCTTGAGGTGGTGAAGGGGGTCGGACGTGGGAGACGTGGAGGGGGGCTGTAGGTGGTATCGGAGGGGTAAGAGGAGGGGGGTTTCTTCGAACACTCAACCGGGAGGGTTTACGCCGTCTTCCCAGGGACAGGTGTTAATTCCCCACTGTACAATTTTTATGTGGGCTGGCCTGTCCCCATTTCTCGTTTCTTCTATTCTGGCATGCACTTGTTTGAGGAGGGTGCTATGGCTTCTCTCGCATGTCCTGTTTCCTTAGGGCCAGTAGGGGGAGGAGTGGGAGAGCTTGTATCCGAAGATGGTGGCAAGCTCCTTCCGTATTTTGCTGGTAAATTCCAGGACGCTGTCTGAGTGATGGGCTTAGGAAATGCCAAAGTACGGGAAGATGTGGCAGACGAGGGCGTCGGCCACGGCCACGGCGTGGTGTTCTTTGGCCGGGCAGGTAATCAGGAATTTTGAGTAAGTTTCAGTGAAGGTCATGATGTATTTGTAGTCAGCTTTAGGTGGTAGGGGGCCAACTATGTCTACAGACAGCAGTTGCCAAGGTTTATGGATGGTAATGTTCCCTGAAGGGCCAGGCATTCGTGTGATATCCTTGCCTAGTGCACAGGCCTGGCAGGCCTGAATGACTTGTTTGGCCAAGTTGGATGGGCCGGGTGTCCAGTACATGTCGTTAAATACCTGCAGTAGTTTCTTGGTGCCGAGATAAATGCCATTGTCCGAGTGTAAGTGGGTCATTGCATCAAGGGCAGTGTCTGGGTAGAGCACTATATGCCCGGAATGTGTGAACAGGTGGTCGCCTTGTTGATGGAGCTACTTGGGGTGGTTTCCAACTGGGGCAATCCTTGTTTTGCCACTGCTGTAGGAGGCTGGTGGCGGCACTGATGGAGCTGATGGGCAGTCGGGACAGCGCGTCGGCGTTTGTGTGTAATTTGCAGGGCCCGTATGCTATCTTGAAGTTGAACTCTTTGAGAGTTTCCCTCCACCTGATTAGCCGGGAGTTGTGGGTCTGGGACTGGCGTAGCCACTGCAAGGACTGGTGGTTGGTTATGATGGTGACATGAGTGCCGACAGGTAGGCTTGGAAGTGCTCCAATGCCCGTAGGATGCCTAGGCATTCTCGTTTGGTGGCGGCGTAGTTTTTCTCTGCCTGGTCGAGGGTACGACTGGTGCAAGCAATGATAAGTTCTCATCCCTCTTGGACCTGGGCAAAGACAGAGCCGATCACCACTAGGGATACGTCAGTGTACAGGAGAAAGAGCATGGTGTCGACTGGGAATGCAATGATCAGAGTGGTGATGAGCTTGGTCTTGTGAGTGTGAAACGCTGTAATGCGATTGTCCGTCCATGTGAAGGGTTCACCTTATTTCGTCATGTCGTGGAGGGGGTTTGGGATGTTGGTGAACCCATTCACGACGCGCTGATAGTAGGACATGAGCCCGATAAAGACGCGGAATTCGTGGTCATCTCGTGGTAGGGGGAGGTCTGTGATAGCACACAGTTTGTCAGGGTTGGGTGCTATGCCTTCCTTAGAGATGACTTGTCTTAGGAAGGAGACAGACAGTTCAGCCAGGAAGCATATTGATGGCCTGAACCTCAGTCTGGCTTGTCGGATGTGAATGAAGACTTGCTTAAGGCATTGGAGGTGGTCGGCCCATGTCTGGCTGAAGATGACGCCAGGCAGATTTCCCAGGTAAAGCCACTGAGAAACAATTCCTTTAGCTGGGAAAATGTAGCAAGGGCACTACAAAGTCTAAATGGGAGGATGTTGAATTAATAATGCTTCCCATTGCTGGTTAAGAAAGCTGTAATCCCCCTGCCCTCTGTGTGTACAGGGACTTGCCAGTATCTTGATTGGAGATTCAAGGTGGAAAACCAGGACACTGTGCAGGGAGTTGAGGGAGTCATCTATCCTGGGTAGGGGATGGGATCCTTTGTGGTCACATCGTTCAGTCGTCGGTATTCCACACAGAAGCATGTGGTGCTATCTTTCTTTTTAACTAGGAGGACTGGAGAGGACCAAGGGCTGGTGGATTTAGATATGACGCCGGCATCGAGCATTTCCTGGACCTGCCGGTCTTACTCAGCCCGTTGCTTGGGGTTTTTCCGTTCTAATGATTGATGAATGGGTGGCCCTGTGGTGTGGATTCATGTGCCAGGTAGGTTGTGTGGCTGATATCTACCAGTCCTGACGAGAAGAGGTCTTGGAAGTCCAGGACAAGGCATCGGAGCCTGTCAGCCTGATGTGATGAGAAGTGTTTTGGTAGGGGGGGATAGGGTGGCATGAGAGGGAAGGGGGGGGCATGCACAGTTCAGCTTCTTCCATTTCACCAAACACTAATCCTCTGGGAAGTGAAGGAGGTGGTGGAGATGTTGGCGATGCATACTGCCCTGAGGTGGGGGGGGGAGAAAGGTGGGGGATGGGAGACAGGAGGAGACGGTTCCAGTAGGCAGGTTCGGAGAGAATAGGATGGAGGTTCCGGTAGGCCTGTTCAGGTGAAGCCAGGCCTCGTGCTGAGGGGCAATAATAAGGGAGGAGGCAATGGCAGCAGGGAAAGCGGTGTGTGGAGGAGCAGGAGAGGTAGAGGAAATAGGGGGCAAGGTAGAGGACATGGCAGGGGGGGAGACAAGGTGAGGGAGAAGGTAGAGGTGTGCACATGCAGTGTGGCTGGGAGGGGGGGTGTGGAGGCTTCTGGAAGTGAAGGCGTTGCTTGTGATAGTCGATGTTGGTAAGTAACTGTAGGAGGTCCAGCCCTAAGTAGCCATCGTAGGCATGGCAGGTCGAGTTGAAGATGATGAATTTATGCTGGGTTGATACTTTCTGATGGATATTGGCATGCAGGGCCCAGGTTTCCCCACATATTAGCAGGGAGCCATCCCTCACATCTACGAAGTGAGCTGAAGTGGGGAGAAGCGGGCCGATAGCTGAGGCATGGCAGGAGTAGAAGGGACTACAGAGGCAGGATCTGGCCGCTCCCGTGTCGACCAGTAGCCTCGCTTTTATCCCATTCACTCCCATCTTGTCGCCGACTAAGGGGTGGTATTTTTGTGAGCTGGCCTCTGCCACCACGGGGAGGTGCGGGGGCAGTCCTAAAAATCCATCTGTTATGGGGTGTCTTCTTTGGGCTCCACTTCGCCAGGATCGGCATAGTCGGTGGGTGGTGCATTGTCCTCAGAGCACTCGTCATCTAGGAAGGAGACTTTGCAGCGCCCTTGGGTGGATGGTCTGCGCTAGGCAGCTTTTAGTTGTTCACGTACGTCGTGAATAGGGCATCGGTGACTACAGGCGGAGAATTCCCATGGGTTGATAGAGATGAGGTTGGCATTCTCCTTAGAGGTATGGCGCCTTTTGGTAGGGAGTGCCCTGGGCATAGTGGGTGATGTTGAAGGACTTTCATTGGTGAAGGGCATCCGTGGTTTGGGGTATGGTGTCTTCTGTATTGGGACTCTGCTGACTGTGCTAATGTGTTGTGGGGTGGTGCAAGCGGCGAGAAGGTGTCTGACAGGATGGACGTCCGTCAAGGTCTCCCATTGGGTCATAGATTGTAAAATGTTCTCTTATGGCTCTGGGGAGTATACTCAACAGGGTACTGAAGATATGTTGTTCCTGGGTGGACGTGTCAGTCTCCAGGTAAGCGGCGGTGACAAGTGGCCTGGCCTGGATGAGTGTGTCGTCCAGGTTGCCATCGTAGGTGAAGGTGTCAAGCTGATATAAGGTAATGACTTTCCCTAGGGATGGCATAACTGCTTGGGTCAAGAATTGCGTGAACTGTGCCCATGTCAGCTCCAGGGCGATCTTCGTGGCGATGCTTGACACCGCATTTCCCAAGTGTGGTAGAGTGACTGCTATCTTCTCCCTGTCGTCGTTTAATCTCCAGTAGTGGTTTAATCATTCACATGTACGTGTATGTAGCACAGTTCAGGGTCGAATTTTTGCAATTGTACATGCAGTTTGGCCGCCATTTTGTTAGACTTTCCCTTTCGTTCCTTGTTGCTTGCTGACTGGATCAAGAACCACCGCTAACCACCAGTGTTATGCTATGTGCTCAGAGCTCAACTTCTTGCTCCCTGAGTACAAGCAACTGATCTGGGGTTCCCTTCAAGACCGGATCCAAAGCATGCAACGTGAGAAAAAGGGCTAAAAAAACTCAGGTCAACCAACCTTACACGTATATTGACACAAGGATACACGGTGCTGAACACAATACAATGTAACAGACTATATACACCAGTAAGGACACAGAGAACCCGAGTTGGGCTACAGGTGACTGGGTAGCAGCAGGTGTCATCCAGGTGTTGGAGGGGTCCCGTTGGGCTTGCTCTCTCTCAGGCGGCATGGGACCACTGTCGGGGGCCGGGTCATCTGGTGTGGGCTTCTGGGCTGTGTATATGGAGGCATTTCCCTGGTAGGGCCTCGATGAGTCCGTCAGCCCTCAGGACTGGGGCTGAACAGGGCGAGCAGGAGTGCTTCCTTGTGTCTGCTCCTGGAGGAGGACTACTCGTCGGCTGGGCTGGGAAGGTCTCGTCAGGAGTCTTGGGGGCAACGTGGATGGCTGGAGACTGCGGCCCTGCTTTGGTCGAGAGGCCGTCAGGGGCTGCCTGCGACGTCTCTTCCTCTGGGAGTCTGGCAGCGAGGGGTGATGTAGGGGCGCTGGGTGCAGTGAGTGTACCCCCAGTCGTACTATGGGGCCTCTCCAGATCTTTTCTAGCTGCAACTCCACTGGGGGGCTAGCTCTATAGGGAGAGCAAAAGGGACGTCCCACTCGACCTCTGGAGGGGTGAGGCGAGCGAGGGGCATTACTTTTAAGGGGCGTTGCAGGGGTAGTGGACGAGGGAAGGACAGTGGTCGTTCCCTCCCTGACGGGCACAGTGGGTGCCACAGCAGTTCCACTGGACCCTGGGACTGCAGGTGAGAGGAGGACAGTGGCCGTCCACTCCCCGGCGAGTACAGTGGACGTCGCCGCGGTCCTGCTCCTTGTGGGGGCAGCAGATGAGGGAAGGACAGTGGGGGTTCCCTCCCTGATGGGCACGGTGGGTGCTGCTGCAGTTTTGCTTGTACATGGGAGGACAGGTGAGAGGACAGTGGCCTTCCTTTCCCTAGCGAGTACAGTGGAGGTCACTGCAGTCCTGTTCCTTGTGGGGGTGGCAGGTGAGGGCAGGACAGTGCCCGTTCCCTCCCCAGCGGGTACAGTGGATGACGCAGTGGTACTACAGGGGGTAGTAGGTCAGAGGAGTACAGTGGCTGTCTTCTTCCCGATGAGTACAGTGGCCTTCGTCGCGGTCCTACTTGGGACTGTTGAAAGACGAGTCCCACCCCGATCCTGGTGAGCGCTGGTCTGGCCCGAGAGTAGTGAGACGAGGTGGTGTACTTCCCGCGGGTTCCGTTGAAGGGAAGTGGGGCGCCTGGTGACGTGGGATGTATGCCCGTTTGGTTCGGGCCCTTTCCTCGCCTCCCTGTGGTCTCCCTTTTGTGCTGGTCTTCCCGGTGCTGGTATTTTAATATGTATATAATAAATAACAACGATTGCTGTGGCACAGTGAGAGAGATATAATGTGCGCTTATTGAGACAGTGTTTCGGTAGGATTCTGCATAACATCTCGTGAAATATCGGAGCAAATAAAGAAACTCAAAAGCAATAAAGCATGTGGCCTCGGTGGCATCCCACCTGTCTTGCTGAAACCGTTGCCCACTCAATGGATTTTGTATATAACTGAATATTCATGGCGGGCTTGTATCCCTCGTCATGATGACTGCTAAAGTCTTTATTGTTTTCAAAGGTGGATCGGCATCACTGGTTACTAACGTTCCAAGTATCAGTGCTGTAAATAGTTTGGCGAAATTGTGTGATATGATGCTGTGTAGCAGACTTAATTTGTAGTTTAAACCTTTCAGGGAGCAGGCAGGAGGCCACGAGGGAAGAGAGTGTATTGAGCATATAGCGACGCTGCGTTTGTTAATCCAGGTAGCAATGAAGAAGAAATTTAAATTGTTTGTTACATTTGTCGACTTTTCTAAAGCTTACGATAAGGTTAAGAGAAATGCATTTTTTTCTCTTTTGAAGAGACTGAGTTGTGGTGTGACGATGCTTTTTGCTACTACTGCCATGTACAGAGTGACCAACCGTATTATTGGTACAGCAGTAATCGCAGCGTCAGTAGCAGTGCGTCAGGGTGCTCCATTATCATGCCTGCTATTTGTCCTTTATGTTAATGACATGATAAGAATAATAAAACAGAGCTGCGGCGTGGGTGGCTTTCTGCAGTGGCTTCATGTGCTGGTCCTGATGGATGGCACCGTCCTCCTGTGTACGTCAAGGTTGGATGTAAGAAAAAATAGTCTGCTTAAAAAAAATTTGTTTCACATGGGTTGGATGTTAACGTAAGAAAAACTAAGTTTATGGTGCTGAACGGTGAGAACGTGGATAGAGAGCCTATGATAGTGGATGGTGTGACGGTGGAGCTGATGATGATGATGAAAAGATTTGCCACACAGGTGTGGCACGGGCTCAGGGTGGAGAGCCCGTCAAAGGGCGCGCAAGTGCGCTGGCAAAAAAAAAAGCAGAGTGGCGGAAAAAAAAAATAAATAAGAGCAGGACCAGTCCAAAGCAGACTGGCAAGGCAGCAGGAAGTCAGAGCTGGAGCAAGCAGATGCAGCTGAGTGCAGCAGGTTAAGAGAGCAGCCTGCAAACGATGTAATGGACGAGGGCGGCTCGCGGCGGATCAAACCCGATGCCCTCACGGAGATCGTCCTCTTGGGCTGGAGAGAGGGAGTTAGAGATGTACGCCTCACGGAACTTCAGATACAGTTGCTGGTAGACTAGAGGCAACGTATCCTCATCGTTGGTAGACTCCGTGAGGCACTGCAGCCGGTATATATACCTAGGCAGTCCGTTCACGTCTGATGGTTCTACATCCACGGCGAAAAGAGCCCATGCCCAGAGAGTAACATGCCATGCATTGAAATTCAAAGAGCTTGTGAATAAAAATGATGATATTCCATTTTATGTGAAAAAGAAGGTTTTTAACTGTGCGTTAATGGCATCGATTATGTATGGCTCAGAGTCATGGATGAACGGAGATGTTAAACCTGTAAAGAAACTGTATATGTGGTGCACTAAAAAATTATTAGGTGTTTGGAAAGCCTCTACCAATGATCTGTGTTTGCTGAAGTCAGATTTACCCCCGTTTTATGCTCTGGTTAGGGCGAGACAACGAAAATTCTTTGTAAAAATGTGGAGAGAAAGGAGAAACATAGATGGTGATCCATTATCTCATGCCATTCGAGTGACACTTGACTGTAACTGCAACAAGTAACGTTATGTTGGAAACCTTATTGAGAACGATGTGGATGATATACGAATTCGGCATGACCAGTTGAAAGAGAAAGTTAGAGCGTCTGCATCTTCCAGATACCAGTTATACCACTCAGTAAATCCCAGTCTTTCTGCCCACAAAATAAACGGAGCTGGAACGCATCTATTGTTCACAATTACGATTAAGTTCACATTCCCTTGGAAGAGAAGAAGGGCGATGGAATAAGCGAGGAAGAGGTCGGTTGCCGATAGAGGAACGCCTGTGTAGTTGTGGATATATACAGACTGAAATGCATGTATTTAAGCAGTGTCCCATATCACAGAGTCTACGTAGACATTTCAATATTTCAACTCTAGAAAATCTTATGGAAAGAATTGATTACGATGTTGTGTGTGCTTCTGTACATTCTCTCTTGAGGTTGTATTCATAACTGCAGTTTTGTGAATGTGTTATGATTTTTCGTTTTCTTTTCATTATTTCCCTTTTTGTGCACATCTCAGGGTATAAGTTGTTATTGAATTGTATCTGTTTATGATCTTTTCTGTGCATACCGATTGCCATTTTGTTTTACTATTTGTGGTTTGTATTAGTGTTGTTTTCTTGTTTTAATATTTGTGTCTGCATTTGGGCTTTTATTTATTTATTTATTTATGTATTTTTTTTACTGTGCATGGTTATAGTCTGTGGATGTATTTTTTGAGGTCAATAATTATCTATCTATCTATCTACCTATCTATGGCAGTGACTTGTAATGATTAATGAGTAGTGTAGTGATGATTGATGTGTATAATCAAGAGGTAGTCATGGCTAACATGGCAGTTCAAGAAAGATGCTATTTTTGTTGTTTCTGTTGTTGCTGCAGCTCTAGGCTCATATGGAATGTTAACCAGGTTGACTGCAGGCTTAAGTTGCCTTTCTTTTGAGGAATAGGGAAGTAGTTCAGGGAAGTTTGTTTAACCAGGCAGTTGAGCCGCCAAGTTATATCAGTGCTACCATATGAAGGCGTCCATCTTCAGCACTATGTCGGGAAGGGTCAGATGGTGGCTGTGATGTGTGTAATAGTAAAGAATGGTGGTTATGATGACTATGATCACAGGTAGCCTTAAGTACAGTATTCAGTTATTCTTTCTATCTTAAAGCAATGTTACTCAGTTCAAGGGAGACTTTCAAACCTGAAGGGGTTAGTTTAACTCCTCCAATACTACAGGTCATATATCCATGCTGAATAAAGTCACCTGGTGATGGCAAGAATTAAAGACATTATCACAGTGAAAAGTTTAAGTGTGTGGCAGTTGTGGTGGCAGTTCCTGTGTGTGTGTGTGTGTGTGTGTGTGTGTGTGTGTGTGTGTGTGTGTGTGTGTGTGTGTGTGTGTGTTATTAATGGTAGGTAGGTCAGGTTAACAAGTGTTCTAGTCAATACAAATGTCACTGCTAAGATGGCCAAATCCGTCACCATATCACACCTGTCATGTGTCGTCTGCAGATAAGTATGGTATGGTAATGGTTTTGTAATGCCGTAATTTTACAGGGTAATTTAAGTACAATTTAAGTTAGTATAAGTATAGTATAAGTTAATATAAGTGTAATATAAGTTAGTATAAGTGTAGTTTAAGTTAGTATTAGTGTAATGTAAGTGTAACCTTGAACCCCTAACTATGTTTCATCTGCAATATGTAGTGGGTAATCATGAAATTCAATATTCAGGCTTGATCCCTATTAATATTCATAGTGTAAGTGATACTCTGTGTATAGAGCGATTATGTAGTGAGTGTCTTTGTGCTTGTAGCAATCAGTTCCCACGGTATGGATAGAATCGTAAATTTTAGCAAGAGATTAATAATCGCGAAAATTTGTCTTCATACTTTGAATTCGAAATTTGTAAGTCAGAATTGGTGATATCATCTTTGTGTACTACCCAGTAGTGAATTAAAGCTTAGTTAAATCCTAATTGCTGATAACAGTCATTTGAAACCGCGAAATTTGCGTTATACTCGCGTTTATTCACGTATGCCCGACACATGGATACAATTAGTTTCAAGCGCTCGTTTGTTTAGGCTTCGATGTAATTATTAACCCCATACGCTTATTACAAAATTTTAAGCAACGTAAGTCAACCCCGTGTGGGTCGAGTGTGAACACTTATTTATATTCCTTGGCAATAGATGTAAACTGAAATGCTGCAGAGAGATCAGTCGAAGTCGTAGTCAATTCCCAATGTTAGAACAAACCAAGCTTATATAAACCATGCGAGTATCTTCCCCAGATTACAGTCAGCTCATCCCCACCGACTGGGCTAATAAATGGCCCGGCCTTCACTACAGGTGAAGGAAATCTAACTAACTGGGACCAGCATAACGCCGTCTCATTTCACCGATACAGGTCAGTAACTCCAAAATCCATATATTCCCCCCACCCCCTCCTTCCTTACTTGTGTGAAGTAAATTCTCATATACTTCAGTATTAGTAATATTTCCCCCTGCTTCTTTTGAACCGACTAGATAACGCCGTCTCATTTCACCGATACAGATTGTGGCAGTACACGTGATCGTCATTAGAAAATGAGTGGATGAAGCCGACTGGCTCGCAATCCCTTCGCCTAATGCCCGTTACACTGAAATCCCCCCCCCCCCACCATTTCTTTCTGTTACACGTAAATCGAATGTGGAATTGACTGGTCCATTAGAATATTCTATCCTTTCTGTGTGAAGCGATTAGTTTGATAGAGTTTTTGTATTCACATGTATTTGTTTCCCCTAAAAGCTTTGATTATTCATCCACTTTAAAATATTGAGCCTATAGTATCTTTCTTTGAGTATGGTATCAATTTATAAACAACCTTTGAGTTAGTGTGTATATTCTGAACTTGATGGAGTATTTTGTGGAGGTGGTGTCTCGGAGAGTTTGCTTGACGAGTCCGTTTGAGACCGTGAGATTGCTAGATACAGAGGAGATAGTATTATTTTAAATATTAGTTTAAAAGGTGAGATTAATAATCCCGGAAAGGATAAAGCTTAGTGTATCAGTGCCATTTAGTAGTGAAGGTTCGATGTTGAAGATTACATAGTAGTGACTGATAATATATTGAATATTATCCCAAATGTGAAGAACGCTATACATATTAGTGTGATAATATCCCGAGAATTCAATCAGAGATGTGTGATTACACGCTTGAAATTATTGATCTTTGTTACATTTAGTCTGCCCTGTGATAATCTCAGTGCGAAAGAGAATTTATCTTTCAGTTTCTAATAATTCATAGTTTGCAAAGCAATCTATGTTTAATTTGATTTATCTTGTTTCTTATATTTGTATGTTTAGAATTAGTGAATTTTAGGTAAGTTTTCATTGAGTTTAAGTCTTATTATTCCCTAAGGAGTTTTAATCGTGAGGCTGAGTGGCCCGCAAGGTGTACTAATTAATATCTTACTACTCATGCGCTCTAAACAGCACACGCTACCCTAGTTCTTACTCGCAAGGCCCCAGAAGTCATCATCCTTCCTTCTTGGTGGAATAATTTTCCCAGCATTCGCTGGGTGGTGGTAGCCTACTCTTTAAAACTCTGATTCTTACGGTGAGTCTAAAAATCCTTGCATGTCTCAGGTGACAAAGGTGGTGATCACTGTTATCTCATTAATTAACACAGGTAAAAAAATCGTGTATGACTCTGGTGTAACAGCGATGGGATTGCTAATTTCCGATCTTCACATAAAGGGTAAAAATAATCCTGCATGACAGTTTGGTGTGTGGTGGAAGTTGTGGTGTGGTGACAGGTGTGGTGGTGTGGTGTGAGGTGAAAGGTACGGGGTGGTGACACTCGTCTTCCTATCTATTTCAGCTTATTGATAATTATCGACTTGTCTTCTCACCTACTGAGCAATATGCCCAGCCAACTTACTTACCTTCTAACTAATTTATCTGTTCACCTACATTCTTGCCTACCTTCTGTTTAGCTACCCACTCACCTGTTCACCTACTTACCTTCCACAGACAGAAGCACAGGTGATTCAAAGGGTAGAATTCCGCCTCCCATCAGCATACCGACCCCACCACCGCAACCACATAAGTAAGTAGACCCTATGGCAATATCTGGCCCTG
>JAGKTI010012016.1:0-25338 GCA_018397915.1 Birgus latro | reverse complement strand
AATTGGACACCTGTAGATGGAGAGCCGGTATTACGCCACGAGAGTGAGGGCGAGGCTGTGAGAGGTGTAGCAGCAAGGAGGTGTTTTTTTGGCACTAAAACACTGTATGAGGCGGTGAGAAACGATGGGCCGATCACCGCTGCTACCAAAAATGTAACAGCCCTCTCTTGATGGTTGAAGGAAAGTCCTGGAGTAGCTATTTATGGCCTTTAATTGTGGAGCACAGAGATATAGGTGCTACCTCTCCTGATATCAGCCCTCGACTGACTGTTTCATATGGTATTAGTTGGTGTGAGCCTGGGAAACGCTGCTTACGCTGCAGTTCTGGATACAGCGGGGGGAGGGGGGCATACAGTGGGGGTATACAGTGAGGGAGGCATATATCCATATACTAATGGCATAATACATACATATAAGGGGAATTGTACATCTCTTCATACATGCAACAGGTCAACAGTGGAACTGTTGTCCTCTGTCTGTATTTCCTACTGCCTATGACCTCAAGTCTTTTAAACGCAGTGTGTCCATGCATCTCGAAAGGAACGAATTTTGAATTTTTCTCTCTCTTATTTTTTAATTTTTTTCTTGTAGGTAGCAATCTTGCTGGCTTCTAGCCTTTGGTTCCTTTCACCTTGCATTAATGAAAAAGAAAATATGTATTTCTCTATCTATATGAATGTATGAGAGAGAGAGAGAGAGAGAGAGAGAGAGAGAGAGAGAGAGAGAGAGAATGAAGGGCTTACAATGGGAGAAATCTGGAATGTGGGAGAATTCAGTGGGATGGTTTTGGAATAATATTGACCCGAAAGGAATCAGAATGGAAAGGATTTTGAATGAGAGAATATAATGAGACAGTTGGAATAAAGGGGATATGGAAGGAGGAATTTGGAATAAGAGGGCTTTGACATATGCTGGACCATGCCAGTGAAGAATATTACTGCACTGAACAAAGATAATGTGAAAGTTGCCTAACAATAGGTTCCGCATTCTGTATAGACCGGTATGAATTGTATCAGTTCTTTCCTACCAGTTTATGTCAATTATTGAACGTAAATATTTTTTATGTTGTATTTATAGCTTTTTGAAAATTGCATACTTTTCTTAACTATCATGAACCAGAATATTATCCTCTTCACTATGGTGACACTTTTTCTTTACTCATGCCATAAATACAATACAGATAAGTGAGAATTTCCGATGAGGAGTTGATAAACGCAATTTGTATTAATACTTTACTGTTGGATAACTGAGTGAAAATAATCCTTGAATAAAGATGCCATCCTGATGAAATGTTTAGCGTACTAGACCGTGAAATGAATGGGTCAGGAAGAAGCGTTTGGGAGCCTCATAAGCACACAACAACACAACTCCAGATTCCACGTAACGAAGAGAGGTGAATCGATTAACCGATGGAAATGGCCAAACTTTTTTGCCATGAGTGAGAGAGAGAGAGAGAGAGAGAGAGGAGAGATTTTCTTTCGGAATAAGTCATTACAGCCAACTGATGAAGGAGACCACAGCTGAGAACAAATGAACTGAAATTTCACAAGAATAATGAAATGCCAAGAACTCGGGCCCCGAACTGTCAACGCAAAGCGTCGCACGGTATGCCTTTGCCATGCCTTAAGCACGGACTCTCCATACAACCTTCATGACAGGGTTCATTGTGGGCTGAAATGAAACTAAAGATAAAGTAAGTTGATCTCTATGTGACCTTGACCTTTCATCCCTTGACCTTGCTGACCTAATCAGTTCATTGTCCCTTCATACTGTATCACTGACAAAACTTTGGTCGAATCCGTCAAGGGATTTTGGAGATAACTAACCAGCACCCAGATGACTCACTTCTGATCCCTTGACCTTGCTGACCTAATCAGTTCATCAACCCTTCATAGTAAAGCATTAATAAAATATTGAATGAAAATCATCAAGGGGTTCAGGAGATACAGCACCCACACTTATATGACCTTGACCATTGACACCTTGACATTTGACCCTTTGACCTTTGACCTCTTGGACTTGCTGACCTAATCAGTTCATCGCCCCTTCACTCAGTATCACTGATGAAAGTTTGGTTGAAAATCCGTCAAGGGGTTTAGGAGATATCGCCCTCACAGGGCTCTGTAGGTGTTTCTTATGCTGATAAAACACGACTCTTTGCTTACGTTCTACTTCAGTTCCGCCTTAGATGATTCCGGTGTTGTTCCTCCATCGCTTCCCTTCACTGACTTCCTCATGGCTGACATTAAAATGTCTTCAACTGATGTGTTTCCCGCTATCACTGGCCTCAGTACTAACAAGGCATACCAGCCTGATGGGTGCTCTCCTGTTGTCCTCAAGAACTGTGCTTCTGTGCTTACACCCTGCCTTGGAAAACTTTCACCTTTGACTGTCAATTTGCATCTTTCCTTCTTCCTGGAAGTTTGCTCTCATTCAGCCTGTCCCAAAGAAGGGTGACCATTCCAAGGACTCTTAACTATAGCTCAATTGCTTTAACATCTCGTATTTCAAAGTTTTTTAAATCTATTATAAACAAAAAAAAAGCACCTTCCCTATCACGACCTTCTTTCTGATCGCCAGTATGGGTTCTGCTAGGGACATCCCACTGGTGATCATTTCACCTACCTTTCATACTCCTGGTTATCCTCCTTTCGGGACTTTGGCGAAAGCTTTACCATTGCACTTGACATGTCAAAGGCTTTCGATCGATTCTGGCATAAACCTTTAATTTCCAAACTGCCATCTTACGGTTTCTATCTTTTCCTTCATCCCTGGTGTCCTTTCTGGTCTCTCTATATATAGGTGCTGTTGTAGACAGCCTCTGTTCTTGATTTATCAGTACAGTAATGTTGTTCCTCAGGGCTCTGTCCTATCACCAACTCTCTTCCTTTTATTCATCAATGACCTAAGTTGTACATCTAACCGTATCCACTCATACTCTGATGACTTCACCCTTCACCTCTCCATTCGCTTCCAGGAGCATCCATCTCAGCAGTTTCTTTAACAAACAAGGGGTGAGGCTATGGCACACCTAATGCCTGGTTTGGCTCGTATCTCTGACTACGCTAATGTTTTTCACGTTTCAAGTATCTCAGTTCTTGCACTTATCAACCCGACAAAATCTTCCACAGGAGCACCAGCAAATGTTTAATAAATCCAGCTCCATCCTGCATCATCTGTAATCATACTTTGGGTTTCATTCTCTCGGGATTTATCTTGGAACGATCATAATTTATATCTCTTGTAAAATCTGCTTCAAAGTGATTATGTGTACTAAGCCGACTTCGTACCTTCTTTACCCATGCACAGTTGTTGACTTTATACACGCATTTTCTCCACCTCTGTGTAGAGTATAACTCTCATGTGTGGGGAGGCTCCCCACATACAGCTCTTCTCAACAAGATGGACTCAAAGGCTTTTCATCCCATTAACTCCCCTCCTCTTACTGGCTCCCTTCAACCTCTGAATTTTCACCGCACTGTTGCATCTTTATCTCTTTTCTATCTCTGCTTTAACGGTCACTGTTTCTCTGAACTATTTGCTTGCATCCCTCCACCACTACGGCGGTCGCATAATACCCGCCTAGCAACAAACTCTCACTACTTTTCTTCTCAACTCTTTAATGCAAGAGTTAACCATTACTCCAAGTCCTTCATGTATGCAGCAGGTCAGCTCTGGATATGTCTTCCTTTGTCTGTATTTCCTACTTCCTATGATCTCCAGTCTTTCAAATGCAGTGTGTCCAGGCATCTCGAAATGAACGGATCTTGAATTTGTCTCTCTTTCGTATTGTTTTTGTTTTTCCTTGGAGGGAACGGTTTGCAGGCTGTTTTTGTTTTTTCTTGGAGGGAACGGTTTGCAGGCTTCTGGGCTTTGGTTCCTTCTTCTTTGCTTGACAAAAAGTTTTTTTTTTTTTTTTAATACTTCCGACCTCCTGAGGCTCAGCAGTCCTACACCTCCACATGTCACGACATCGACGTAAACACAGGCATGCAATGACTGTGTTCATTCAGGGCTGGCGCACTGATATTAGTTGTGGTGTTTTTACATGTCGGTGGCACTTGTGCTGGATCAGCAGAGTCGATTTTAATGAAGTTCAAATCCTTAAAATGTTCCCCGTACCAGCTGGGAACCGAACACGAGCCCAGTTATGGACAGCAGATCACCTGCATGTGGACTCAGTATCTATCTCTGGATGTGTGCGTGGAACTATGCATGTTTTGCACACACACATACACACACACACACACACTGAAAGCCACACGGTCACACGTATGGCATACTGTATGTGAAGTAATAATAGCCCAGGATACACTTAGAACTAGTAGTAGTAGTAGTAGTAGTAGTAGTAGTAACAGTAGTAGTAGTAGTAGTAGTAGTAGAAGTAGTAGTAGTAGTAGTAAAGGTGGATGTAGTAGAGTAGTAGTAGTAATAGTAGTTAGCGGAAGGAAGCCCATTCTACAACATGCAGTATCGTATGATTTGAGAGCGATACCTGTCCTCCATCCCCTACTTTGTATCTTTTGTAAATTTTAGTGGGGATTGACCTCTCTAAATATAATAGTGTATAACTGTATACGGTGGAAGTTATTAGCAAAGAACCAGACGAACTAGCCTAAGGAGTTTCATTGAAATCCATGTGCACACTTTCCACTGTATCTGATTATTATTGTTAGTAGTAGTAGTATTTATTTATTTATTTATTTTATTTATTTTTATTATTATTATTATTATTATAATTATTATTATTATTATTATTTTTGAGGGGAGCCTTGCTCCCCAATATCACTTTGCGGAACAATGTCCATTGTACAGCATGCACTAAGACATCAAAGCCATGTCTGCCCTCCTTTCACTGCTTCTGAGAATTTTTGTATTTGGTGAAGGTGGCTGGCTTCCCTCCTCCCTCCTTAAATTTAAAGTTGGAAAAGTGTTTATAGTGGAAGATCTTCGGAGTAACCAGACGAACTCACCTGGGAGGTTTCATTCAAATTTATCATATAGCGGAGGAGTTCAGGCACACACACACACACACACACACACACACACTGCATCCCGACGGTATAGGGCGAGTTGCTGAAAATACCATCCTGCTTCGCACGATTGGCAGTAATAATACTAATAATAGTAATAATAATAATAATAATAATAATTATAATGACAAAACACGAAAAGGCGGTAACTCAGTCGGTAGAGAGGTAGCCTGCAGTCCTACCGGACCCAGGTTCAAATCCCTGCTGGGGCAGGGAACAGTTTAAGGATTTGAATTTAATAAAAGCAGACTTTACTGATCTGCCAGAACACCCGCCGACATGTCGTAAAAATACCCACGCTAATACCAATACACCACCAATACACCAGTCCTGTATGAGACAGCCCTAGCATGTATACAATATGGACGGTGGGTGTTAGCGCCGAAGTGGTGACATGTAGAGGTGTATGGTACGTAGGAAGACTACTGGGCCTTGAAAGCAGGCCGTGAAGCCTATGGCCAGAGTCGGACACATAAAAAAGAAAAAAAAACCTCCGCGAACGTCAAAATAATTTATGATTTACAAAA
The DNA here is from genome assembly GCA_018397915.1 of Birgus latro. Taxonomy (NCBI): domain Eukaryota; kingdom Metazoa; phylum Arthropoda; class Malacostraca; order Decapoda; family Coenobitidae; genus Birgus; species Birgus latro. The sequence continues at coordinate 19,778 of JAGKTI010012016.1, read as the reverse complement.
CAACCTCCTTCAAACGTCGATGGCGAATGTAATTAATTCCTCTGTGTTAGTCTACCTGTTACACAATCTCAGAGGGAAGTCATACTCCGCCGACGCCAATGAAATTTATTCTTTATTCTTGCATGAGGACGTGGACTCAGCTAAGAGTCTATACAACTCTTCCTTTAACCAGTGGCAACTTATCCACCAGATTTTATTGAAATCTAGTAATAACTTTTTGCAATACTGGATCTCGCTAATAAACAAACAAACACTGGTGAATACATAACATCCAGCTTCGTAGGCGGAGGTAATAATAAGGATGATGATGATGATGATGACGATGATAATAATGGTGATTATTATTATTATTATTATTATCATCGCATTCGTAAGGTACTATAACTGGGTGCGAAGGCTCTACAAACGTGTGAAGGGATATCTCATAAGTAGGGAAATTATTAGTGAGTATTTTCACCGCCAGTCGGCCTACAAGTGAAAGCAAATTATGTTTTAAACATTCAACCTGACTTATTGTCTGTAAAATTAAATATTTCAGTTCTATTCTCAGAGATTAACACAAATAAAGCACCCTCCTGCTGTAGATGTTAAACAGCCTCTCCTGCCATAAAGATCACGTATTGTAACATTTGGTTGTGCTTCCCTAACCTCCCGCCCCCTTTAACCCGAGGAATCCCATCGGCGTATGGGTACGTCACGATGTTTTGTCACTGCTACACCAATCGACGTATGGGTACGTTGCGCAATTGCAAGGGTCATAATTTGCACAATTTTCAAGTTTCATGGGTGATTTTTGGTAGGCGTATGTGGGAGACCTTCCTCTACCTGCTCTCAAGCGGGGATACTGCCTGGCCCCAACTAACCCCCCCCTCTCCCCCCACACTGAGCAATTCACCTGTTAGCAGTAAGCTGGCCAGTAAAGGTATGTTGCCCCTCGGTCTCTCCAGTGACGAAATTCACGGTGAAAGTGATTCCTGAGGTGGAGGACAGCGAAATAAAGAAGCTAGAGCAAGAAACAAACAGAATTGATGAGGTGATAATGTCTTTATGGAAGGTCCCATATGTGAAAGTGTTTGGTGACTGAACAATGCTTCTAACGCCTATATAAATGTGTTAAAACCAATATAGTCTGTTACTACACGTAAATTCGTACCAAATATACATAAATAAATACGTAAATAAAAGCGGCAAGAAATTAGTTAACCCTTCCATAGTTCATTTTCTGTAGCCAGGTACCCGGAAAAAGAAGGAAAACGTAAGGTTGCATGATACCTGTATCAACAGTTTTAAGCATAGGATCGCGATTTCTCTATGAATTTTCGATGTTTCTCACCAAAAGCGAAAGTTTGAGCCAATAAAAAAAATTCAAAAATGTTCAGGATTTTATGGTATCGTAGTTTGGAAATCAGTCGGGACGTGATGGGTTAAGACCTCTAAGGGGAAAAAAAAAAAAAATCAGGACTTTTACAAACCAAACTCGAGGACTTTGGGTCTGCCAAAACCAGTACCAAAAACACAACATTCGGAACGTATCGGGGCAACACTTTAGCAGGGGTATTGTCTTTACCTATCATCATCATCATCATCAGTAGTAGTAGCAGTAGTAGTAGTAATCGTAGTAGTAGTAGTGCAGTGTAATATTAAATAAGTATTTTGTTGTGTAATACGCAAAAAAGTGTTGTTCAGACAAAGAAAGCATATGATGAAGGTTTATAGAATTCTCGTCAAAAACAACTGAGAGTCACAAACACAAGTCACCGCGCCGAGAATAACAATTATTGCTTGTTCTGCACCGTCATTCATAGAACAGTCAGACACATTACCGCAGGTCACAAAAAGTTGTGATTCGCATTCGTTGCTTATATAATCATGTCACACATAAATATTCAAATATTCTTGTGTCACATAATCACAAGCCACAGGCAATCTTGTTGGAAAATCGTGCAAAAACATTTTTGATCAGTTTATTTCACACAACCGTTCATAAATTTAACCCATTAGCTCCCAGAGTTCCTGTTCGAAGGATTTTGCTGGAAGGGCGTTGGGCGTACGGCCTTCCGCCTGTCGGTTCATAGTCTCGAAGCTCATAGGTCCCTACCCCGGGGTTCCCTGCTTTATTTAATTTTGAAAATGCCCAATTCCGTCCTATATTGAGGACACTGGGCGTAAATGGATTAGTTAACTGTTTTCATGTTCTTTTACTCCCTTGCCCCTCATCTTCCCTATTATTCACGTTCATGTAATAGACTAGTAAGCATTTTTTTAAAAGTTCTGATTTGGGATTAGTAGACTACTGCTGGTATCCAGATTTCATAGTAATGACCATCTGCCTTGATTTTCACTTCTTATTAACCGTGGCACCCTCAAATGTCATTTGTTTACCAACTGGTCAGGTCCTTTGCCTACCTTCCAAGATCTCTCTCTCTCTCTCTCTCTCTCTCTCTCTCTCTCTCTCTCTCTCTTTCCTTTTCTCTCTAATAGACTCTGAGGCTTTAGTATGAGTAATGAATCTGTTTTCACTCCTCAAAGATATCTCTCTGATTACTGGACTTCATCATTTCAACAACAATTCTTCTCATTTTTACAGTTATTTTCAAGTCTTGAAAACTCTTCACATACTCTAAATTTTTTTTCCCTTTTTCTTTCCTCTTTTTCTTTTGCCTGTCTTCTTTTCCTTTTCATGTTCCTGGCTTTTCCTTCTTTCTCTACTCCTCTGTTCTTTTCCTTTCCCTTTTCTTCTTCCCCCTTTCTTTTCCTTTTTTGTACTTCTGTTGTAGGTTGTCTTCTGTCTTCTGACACTTGTCGCCTTGTGTGTGTGTGTGTGTGTGTGTGTGTGTGTGTGTGTGTGTGTGTGTTATCGCTTCTCAGTTTGTCTTCTCTTGCCTTCCCCAATTGGCATGTCCTGTCCTCCTTTCTTTCTAGTAGAGTGCTGTATGAGTTTCACGTCTCTTCCACTGCCTTATTAAAGAAACATAACCACAAATGAGACTTAATGCTCTTATTTTTCCTCCTCAGCCCTCTCCGTTTACCTCTTTCTTGCTCATTTTCCTCGATCACTTGTGTTTCTTCTCTTTCACACTCAAAGGATACGCTTCTCTTCCTTTTAAACCTACTCTGCATTTTCCCATCACGACTCACCATCCCGCACTAACTCCACTATTCCGTCCGATTGCCTTTCTCATCACTCTCCTCAGTTGTAATTCTTTCTAATGACTATGACAGAATAAAAATAAAACTCACCTCTCTCTCTCTCTCTCTCTCTCTCTCTCTCTCTCTCTCTCTCTCTCTCTCTCACAGGAGCCTCCAATTTGTTCATTCAGCGTATTCTGGTGTTGTCCACTCGTCATTTATTTTATTTTAGCATTAATTATCCCTCTCTTATCCAGTTCCGTCTCTTCAATTTTCCCGTCTTCTTGTCTAAACTTGTATTTTCTCACATCTTTTTTCACTGCCTTTCAGTTATAGTTTTTTCATCGTAAATTATCCAGCCCCTCCTTATCTCTCTTTTCCCATCTAGCCCCTCCTCTCCTCCTACATTTATTACACACACACAGCCACACACACACTTTTCACCTCTTGCCTTAAATCTCTCTCTCTCTCTCTCCGTTCTACTTTATGTACAAATAAGTTTTTGTTTCGTGACGCTCTCTCTCTCTCTCTCTCTCTCTCTCTCTCTCTCTCTCTCTCTCTCTCTCTCTCTCTCTCAGATCCCCTCATTATAACAGTTTCCGAAGCTTTAGTACCAGTATCGATCCTGTATTCATTCTTCGTCTGAAATTTCTCTCAGATTACCAGCCTTCATGATTTAACAACCACTTCGTTTTTTTTTTTTTTGCTGTTTCAAAGCTTCAGAATTATTATTTTTTCTCTCTCTCTATCTTCTTTCTTCCTCTCTCATTTTGTTCTCTTTCGTCTCTTCTTTTTCATTCAGTGTTCTTTACGTTTCCTTTTCCTCTCCTTTGCCACTCGTTTCTCTTCTTTCCGTTGTTTTAATCTCTGCTGTCTGTGTCTTGTGATGTCTTCTCATCTCACTGTGTTATCTTCCTCTCTCTTCTTATACTTATAATTATTATTATTATTTTTTTTTTGCCTTCTGTTCCCTGTCTTCTAGTCTCTGACTCTGTTGTCCTGACCTCTTTTCTTGACATACGAGCTTTGCATGAGCCTGGATAATTAATGCTAAGACACATGCGTTGTTTTCACATATTTCTCCTAGTTTTCCCCTTTCTACCCTTTACTTTTTGTTTCGTGTTATTTCTTCCCTTTACAACTGATTCATCTATACTTTCCAGATCCCTCAGTTCCGAGTCTTCTTCCCAAAGCAACTCTCCATGACGTGAATCTAGTCTGTCTCCCAGTTGTCCGTCTCAGATATCCTCTTAGTTTAATTATCACCCGCCTTTAGAAGGCGGAGCGATAATGTTTTTGTCTGCCTGTGTGTGTGTGCGTGCGTGTGTGTGTGTGTGTGTGTGTGTGTGTGTGTGTGTGTGTGTGTATCTCTTCCCATTATATCTCATGAAAGACTTGAATTATCAATATGAATCCTTCAGGGTATCAAGATATTGTCAACATCTTGGCCGAGCTCTAAAATGGGCACTCGGGGCCAAGGTCAAGGTCACCAAAATGACTGCCAAAGGTCAACTAGCTTTTTTGCCCGCCTTCAGCACAATTATATCTAATGAACGACTTGAGCTATCAAAATGAAACCTTCATAGTGTAATGATATGGCCAAAATCTTGGACTTGGCTAACAGCATATTCTGGCGGGGGATCAGCATTCGGCTCCCGAATGTTTTTTGTTCATTTCTTAATGATTAAGACGGCATAATGATTCTGTCTGTCTGTCTCTCTCTCTCTCTCTCTCTCTCTCTCCTTGTAAACAATTTATTAACATCCAGTTTCTTTGCCCTGTGCTTTTAACCCCCAAAATAATGACTTGGAGGGTTCATCCGAAAAGTGCATGTTTCCAAATCCAGTCTCAGCAACAACGCCACCCAAACCATTCAATGGAAAATCAGAATGCCCAACAACTCATCATCTCTCTACTGCAAGGAGGTGGTAGGAACAAGTAACTTCTGGCGTCGCAGTGTGCATGGGTCCATATGCATGAAGGAGTCGTAGGCTTCGGCGGACTAGCCATGCAGGCCATGGCAGCCTGGGCCAAACAGGGCTGCCCCCTTGCTCCACCAAACCTTTCCATTCCTCCACTACTGCACGAATGAATTATCATACTATTTACCAGCGGCTTGCTGACTGTATTTGGATCTTGCTGTTCCAGAGTGACACTGTGCCATATGATGTGCTGGGATAGTCTAGTTTATACACTTCGATACACAGTATAGTACTTGCAGCGAAATACCACTTACTTTCACTCAGGCATGTTTTCTATACCTGTTCCATGGAAGATCAATTTCATTTTCATCGACGCTCATTTTTTATACTCGCAATTTTAATTGGCTTTTATTTTGCTAAGTGCTACCGGAATTTCAAGAGAGGTTAACAAAAAATATTGAGACCTATTGCTTACACCAGTAAATCAAACCGAAAACATTTTCTTAGTTATATCATAAATAAGAAAACTCCAACACCAACGGTAGGGCTCCAGTCGCACCAATTGTTGAGCAGGCAAATAATGAAACCGGGATGGCCAAAATTCTTAAAACTTTGAATCAGTATTTACAGCAGAAAAACCATGTTCGATGCCTTCACTATCCACTGTACATGCAGATGAAGATAGAACAATTATTGACTTGGTCGGTGAGAGAGATGTGTCTGTTTGTAATAAATAAGCTTATGATCAACAAAACAAGTGGACCAGATAACTTATCCTCAGGAGACTCGAAGCAAGTGCAAAATGAATTTTTGAAACCTTTAGTTCAAATATTCTATATATCACTAAGAGGTGGCACTGAACGGCATGGCTGGAATGTAGCGAATGTACCTCCAGTATTCAAACCTGGAAAGAAACTCACACAGACTGGAACTTATTGTCCTATTAGCTAAACGTCAGTAGTATGCAAGTTATAGGAAAACAGATGTAGAAATAAATTAGTCGGGCATCTGGAAATAAGTAATTCATTAAAGACTCAGCATGAATTAACAAGCGATCATGTCTTACTTATCTCTAATTTTTTCAGTGATATTATTAATATGCATGATGAAAATAAATCTGTTGAAGGAATCTATCTCTATTTCTTCTCGAGAAACTTGAAGTATATGGTATCAGTGACAATGTACAAAAATGGATTGAAAGTTGTCTTGAGGGACCTAAACAGAAAGTTGTACTTTATTGAGAAAAAATCAGACTGGATGAATGTCACAAGCAGAGAACCACATGATTCATTTTGGGGCCCTGTTCTGTTATTAATTTATACTGACAACATTGTTGAAGGTTTATTTTGCAAAATCTCCAAATTTCCTGGTGATACAAAAAGATTTAACTGAGCGGATACCCTCTAACAGAGACTGAAAATTCAAAGATATCTAGATAAATTATTTAACTGAGCTCACACGGGGGAAATGGATTTTAATATTGGCATATGTGGTTCTAAACACTGGGAGTAAAAATGAAAAATGTTGGTGTACTATGAATATTGCTCAGCTCGCGAATGTGAATTAGGATAAAGATTTAGGAAATGAATAACAAATGCTCTTAAACCAAGTCGGCAGTGATCGGAGATAATAAAGAAAGCTAATAAGCTAGCCTATTTTATTGGCAGAGCATTCAATTTTGATTTCAAAGAGGAGAATATCATTCGCACAGTGTACAGTTCTTTAACACTGCCCCATTTGGAATAATGCTTTCAGTTTGGGTCACTTTATTTCAAGAAGTATATGGAGAAACTTGACAGGGTTCAATGAAGAGTTAGAAAAATGATTTCCAGATTATGGAACAAATCGTCTGAGGAGCGTTTAGAAGAACTAAAACTGTTAAACTTGTCATAGCACAGATTATGGGGGGATCTTATTCAAGTATGCAAAAATTTTAAGGCACTGACACTACGGATTCAGACAAGTACTTCAAAACAAGATTTAAATTACGCTAGAAGTGATGGATATAAAATCAGTAGTAAACATTTCCAGGTTAAAGAAACAAAACATATATCTTCAATACAATTGTCAACACATGGAGTAAATGGTATAGAAATGTGGTAGAGTGTAGTACAGTAATAACAATTAAAAGTCGATTGGATAACTGTCTAACTTCGAATACTCAGTAAAACGCGTTCATGACTGTCTTTTCCTCTTTTGCAGAACTTTACTTACACAGCAGCAGTTTTTGAGAGAGTTTACTTTCTCTTGCAGGTTAAGTTAGTGCAGGATATTATTATTCATTTTCTATGAAATATCCATTAAAATTTTTCTATGCTGCATAGTCGTCGCTCTTCCTCTTTCTTGCCGGTTTCGGCAGGAGGATTTGGTGGGCGGGGAGTCCTTCTTGGTTTGATATCTTTATCTACAGCTTATAGACTTAATTACTATAGATATAGTCATAGGAACAGTCATCTCTCATCAAGCAGTCCCGAAGAATCATTAGGTCTGTTGCTGTTTGCTATTTTTTGTGTGCCATTGTACCCCATTGTTATCTAAGGGCATGTCCCCTCTGAGCTTTCCCCCCTCTTTTCCCATTCTTCTCTCCTCCTCCCACACCGATGCTCCCCTGTCTCCCATCCCTCTTTCATTCTGCTTAACCCCTTGACTCTTACCTGTATCAGCATTATCAGTCCGAGACTAAGGCTTCTCCTTTTTCCTTAAAACCGCCTTATTTACTCCCTCTCGTCCATTATCTCTCCACTCCGTCCTTTTACTTGTTCTTTTCTCTTCTCCTTATAGATTTCGTTTTCCCTATCCTCTACTGTCTTGTTTTCCTCCCATTCCGCTCCCCTTTTCTATCGCCCCTTTCTGCCTCTTCTTCCTCCCACCCTCTCGTTCCTTCCTGCCACCTCTCAATTCCTCCTTCTTTATCCCCTTCCTTCCCCTCCCACTTTTTCCCCTCTCTCCCTTTTCTCTGACTCTCCTTCCAACCCCCGCCCCCGTTTCCCCCACTAGGATTTCCTGCATCCCACGCCTTCATCTCTCGTGGCAATCCCCCCCCCCCTTTACTCTTTCTCACTTCCCTCCCTCCCACAACCCACTCCACATTCCCGTCACCCCATTCATCTCCATTTACAGCCTTTATTGTTTTTTCTCCTGAAAATCGACTCACTCACCCCTGTCTCTCTCCCTCCCTCTCTCCGTCCTCCCTTCTGCTGTCATCTTCCTATCTCTCTCCAAACTTCATATTTCACTCTGTCTTCACTTCCTTCCTTCACTCCTCTTCCCCTCTACTTTCTTCTCCCTTTCTCCCTCTCTTAATGCACTTCCAATCACCCATACCCTTCGCTTCTTTTTTGTTCCCACACCTATCTCTCTTATCTTCCCATTTTTTCCTCTTCACCCCACTGCTGTCTCCTTCCTCTTCTTCCAGGCACAACCTTCGATCACACTCGTCCTCCCTTCCGTCCCACCCCGTTCAGTCTCGCTCCCTGTCACGCCACTCCTCTCATCCCTCTGCGTAACCACACCCCTTTCCTCCTTTCCTCCCTTGCTGCTTAGCAGTAGTAGTAGTATGGGACTGGGTTCTTTGCTGCCTAAAATAAACAATGTGAATTATAGATTTTTGTGCAGTACATTTAGTGCGGCATTGTAGACTGCATTTTCGGGAACGTGGATGTACTGAAGTTGACTGTGGGAGGGAGTCAGAAGAAAGGTAGGGGGGAGGGAGATGAGTGTACCGGTGAGGGGACTGAGGAGAGAGGAGATATATGTATGTATGTATGTACGGTATGTATGATGTATGTGTGTGTGTGTGTGTGTGTGTGTGTGTGTGTGTGATGTAAGCAAAGCTAAATGGTGACTGTAGAATGAATTGGATAAGCTTGTTACAGGAAGATAAAGGATTTGAGTGATGGCTGAAGGAATTGACTATCTAGCGACTGAATTGTAAGCGACAGAGGGAATATGCTATGTACTGCTTGAGTGAGCCTGTAAATGAGACAGAACCTGATTGAGTGTAAAGTCATGTGAGTGAAAGGGTGTATGGGAAAGAATTTAAGGCAGGAAGAACATACACCCGTCCCCAGCCTCCAACACACTGTCAGTAACTGCAAGATATAGTAAACAAATGCAAGCCTGTTTCCTTAAATATATGATTGCTGCTTACTGAGTTCATAAACTTCCTATTGTATAGAAACTGTTCGCTGTCATAATTTTGTACATTGGTCACACCGCCACTCCTAGAATCTCACCAATACCCAGTTTTAGCATATTCTTGCTACCTACAGACTTGTTTTGGCTTGCGGAACAACTATAATTAAAAAGAGTTTTAATATTTTAATGGCCTTAACAACATCCAAGAAACTGTTATCGCATTTACTAAGACACTGCCTTCTTTTAGTATATCCTTGCTCTTGCTGGACGATTTCCTTCACCGCTGGAGAGGTCTTTCGTGTGAAAAGTATCAATGAAGACTGTGCATGACCTGTCCAATTCAACAGTCTCTTCAAAACCTTTAAATAATCGGGCGGCAGTAAGGATATGTTAATAAAAAGCTCCATCACATTACAGTAATTCGTTATTAAATACTCTGTTTCCTACTTTCATCCTTGGTTTAATTCGTTCCTTATTTTCATCTACTTTATTCTAGTACTTCCTTTGTACTTTTTCCTAATATAGCTTATTGGTGGTATGTAAAATATGTTGTTTCTCATACTAGGAAGGAGACTGTAGTACAAGTCAAACAAGGCATACTCCCGAGGTGGTGAAAGGGAGAGTTGTAGCTCCCGATTTATTAGCCCTCAGGATCAGCTGACTTCCCCCTCCCCCCCTTTGTTCAGCGTTTCACTGTTTCAGCAGCACTGGGATTAGGCTAAAATACTCGTATTCTTCCATATTTTTTTCTCTAACTGTGTACATCAAACCACATGCACATTACACAGAATGTTTCCCGAAAATAAAAGAAAATGGCATTGCAACACCCGGCCACGGAACTCCAGGGGAGAGGGGACACAAATGGACGTAACATCTCTCCCTCTCACGGTGATGACCAGGCAAAATGTTTTGGACCATTGTCTCTCTCTCTCTTTTTATTCATTTTTGCAATATTCGCTGCCTCTCATGTAATTTTTTTTTATCTGTGGAACACCGTTTCTCGTCCTTTAAACCTCACCTTCTCTTCCTCTTGGGGTCTCAGCTGTCTGTGGCGATGATAGCAAACATTTCTCTGTATCCACATTCCAAAGCCACAGGCGATGTTGTGAATACAGTGCACACGCAACTTCATATCTTGCTCTCGTGTCCTGAAATCGAATCCTCTAGTTTCTCCACACTCTGACTTCGGTTATCATGTCATTGTGAGGCTAAATATATCTGTGTCGTGTGCTTTCCTCTGGTTCTGCCGACTATGGAAAGTCCTTTTCTTGTCGTATTTCTATGATGGAACACTTTCTATCATTATCTCACTTCTAGGCGATTCCTATGTTCACCACCACTTTTGGCTCTTCTTCATTCACTGATCCACCAGGGGAACAGACCTACACCTTTCTATCCTTAACCCTTGTCGAGCTACAGACCTCATATCAGACACAATGGAGGTGTGCACAGGCCATGCTGCCAGTCTCTAATGAGGCATAATTTATATTGGTTATGAAACAATGATTCAGGGGAGGTAATCTACCTTACAAATAATCAGCTCGTCAGGGGCTAATGACCTAAAGCATCTTGTACAGTATCCTGGTCGTATCCCTGACTGGCTTGGAGGGAGTTTCAGCATATCTGATCTTTACTTACAACACATTCATCTGCTTACTCCGTTCTCTCCGCTGGGGTCCCCCAGTCACAGTCTTATAACTTTAACTTGTCCTATCGTTCAGCAGGTCCCCGTGGATCCTCCAAAGAAGTGGCAGCTATTTCACTTTGGAACTGCTGATTCAGGGGTACCCAGGAGGCAATACTTCTTTTATTTTCCCTGAAATGATTATTGTTTCCATGGATGCGAGCCATCTGAGTGTGCCGGGCACAATTCGGAGGTTATTTTCTTGTGCATGTCAGCACACATTCTTTTCTCTTATCCTCAAGTGGTCAGCACAGCTGGTCACCATGCGTTACCCTTAACATCGGCTTTTTGGAAATAAGTTGCTAATTTCCATTATCTTTTATAGTTTCATTGGATAATCAGAGTTATAATAAGAAATGTATATGGGGTAACCAAAATTTATACCACAAGACTTCAACTCTTGAATATAAATGGTTACTTGGGTCAGTGGTTTTCAACCTGGGAAGTGTACCCACCCTCCCATCTATAGGGGTGTGAGCAATTTCCAAGGAGGCAGTGGGGACTTAGAAAAAATAGAAAGTAGTTTGAGCAATATGTGTGTGTGTGTGTGTGTGTGTGTGTGTGTGTGTGTGCGTGCGCGCACACACACACACACACTTGAATTCCTAGACTGTTAGATATATCTGAGTGATTCCCAGGTTTGTTGGGTTCCTGGAAAGGTCTTCCACTATAGACAATTCTCCAACCATGATTTTTTAGGAGGGTCATACCCCACTGGAAGATTATAATTCTAGAAATAATTAAATGAAGCCAGATATAGCTCTGATATAGCAGTATGTGCTGTCACAATAGAATCCTATCCATAAAGCGATTTTTAGGGAGCGTGACCCAGCCAAAGATTCATTGGAAGTCAGCCCTTCTCCCGCTATCCCCCAAAAAATGATTAAAAGATCTGAAATAAAAATATTCGTAGGGAAAGTGATCAGATGAATTTCAACGAAACTTCTCATCTTATTTCGTCTGGTTACTTGCTAAAGTCCTCCACTGCATAAAATTTTCCATCATTTTCTTTAGGTGGGTCAGCCCACCTCCAAACTGATAAAGGATACAAAGAAGGGGAAAGAGGGCAGTTATGGCTTTGAATTCTTAGCATATGTACAATCAACTCTCACCAGTAATGCGAAATTTTGGGAGCGTGACCCAGCAATGATTTTTGGAGGTTAGCTCTCTCCCCGAAATAAAAATGATACGAAATTGGAGAAACATTTGAATGAAACTTCCCAGGAGAGTTCATTAGGTTAATGAGTATGTCTTCCACTATATTCCATTTTCCATCACTGACTATTAGAAGGGTGTGCCATTCACCTAATAAAAAATTCTCAGAAATAGCGAATGTAGGGCAGGTATGGCTTTATTTAGCACTTGTTGTGCAACGGACCCTAACGCATAGTGCGATATCTGGAGTGCGTGAACCCCCAGTGATTCTTGGAAGGGTGAGCACAGGAAGAAACTGTACATCTACTTTATTAATTATCCTCTTTCGGTCAGCCTCTCTCTTCGCCTCACTGTTGCATTATTATCTCTATTCTATTGTTACTTCAGCGGTCACTACTCATCTGAGCAGTTTGCGAGCATTCCACTTCCATTACAGAAGGTGAGTGGCCCCGTCTGCGAGGAAATTCTCACCCTTTCCAGTCCAGCTCTCTGATGCAAGAGTTAACCAATACCCCCAGTCTTTATACATGCAACAGGTCAGCTCTGGAACTGTTTTCCTCTGTCTGTAATTCCTTCTGCCGGTGGCCTCTAATCAAAACACAATGTGTTAAAAGATCATGAAATGAACGGATAATGAATTTGGTGCTTGGTTCTTTGTTTTCCATGGAGGGAACAATTTTTTGAGCTTAAAACCTTTAGTTTCTTCTTCTTTGAGTAATAAAAATGTTCTATGACATTCTTCTGCTACATCTTCATGAACAAACTCTCTCTCTCTCTCTCTCTCTCTCTCTCTCTCTCTCTATCTCTATCTCTCTCGTTGCAATTTCTCCCACACTGAGGGAGAGCTACCTTTCAAAGGTGGTGGGGCTTGAAACATGCTCAGTGGGGCCCCGTATATTGGTTGCCCAGCTGCCTCATTAGGATTGATCTCCATCGATCTCGAGGAACAATTGCTCCTCTCTCGTCACCAGGCAAAGTGGCCGGCTGCTGGCGATGATGTCCTCTCTCCCCAGTCATCTTTGGGCAGTGATGTTATCCCCCTCGAGTTTGCTAGGCGTGGCATCCCATGATGCTAAAGAGATAGGTTGCCTGATTGTTGAGCGATACCACATGATGTGCCCTGGATAGACAGACGGTTTGGTGAGGCTCGGGTCAAATTGGCATCACATGGTCTGGAAGTCTATTGTTCCGAAACTGCTGTCTGGTTGTGTAGTGGATACCTACATATACTCCACTATCCTTATGGTTGTCAGGTGTTCAATGACCTGTTATTTCGCAACCCCATGTTGAGCTCTGTGGGGAGTGGAGGGTGGGGGAGTGAAGGTTCTACTTTTTATAAAAGAATCTCCCTCTCAATTTGACTTTCGTGTGCTGTTTGGCTATGCCCTCGTCTCATGTACTGGCCACACTTCTGCCGACCCCAGGCACCCAGGCACACCAGGGGTCGTCAATCTTTTGCTGTCGAGCCTTGCAAGTCTGATAGATCCTCAAATGATTCTTGCCCGTCCCAGGAGTTCCCTGTCCTTCCCCAGGCTCCGGGAGTTATGGATTACTCGCAGGACACTCCTACTAATGTGTCGAGCATAGTAACACTTGAATCCGATCAGGCTGCTGAAAGTACGGGTAAGAGAAGTTCTCGAGATGATTCCTGGTGTCAGATGACCATGAGAGATTCCTTGTGTTGAAGCTGGCTGATGGTCCTTCTCTTAGACACCAAAATGCATTTAAAGTCCACCTTGACCTGGTTAAGGCTTATGGTCACTACCAAAGGTTGTCCCACAAGCAGATGGGTGTCTTCTTGTTCAGGTTAGGAATGCTGAAGTAAGTTCTTGCATCCATGCCATCAAAGATTTGGCTTCCAAAGAGGTCGTACAATCGTGAACCAAACTCAGGAAGTAGCATTCTCCAAGGATTTCCCTAGATACTCTGAGGAGGACCTCCTGGAGGAGCTAGCATACCATGGACTTATGAAAGCTGAAAGGATCAAAAACAAGGTAAATGAGATCTAACAGATACCATCTTCGACTCTGACAGTTGACTGACTGACATCGCCCATTGTCCTTGATGTCGCTTTCTGCCATCTTCAGTTTAAGATCAATGATCCAAAGCCGATGAGGTGTATTCATTGCCAGAGATTTGAGTTTGTCAGTCAGTCCTTCTGTAGAAAAATGCAGGGACTCCGTCAAGTGTATGTCATCTGAGGTGTGAACTACCATGGTGCTCATCCAGCTTTATCAACCCAATGTGACCAGTACAAATTTGAGAATGAGGTCCCGTAAGTCCAGACTCAAGAGTGGCTTTCTTTTACAGACGCAAAAAGACCAGGTCAGGTGGCTGGTCATCCAACCTGTGTTCATCTTTGCCTCATCACTGTCATGTCGCCAGGAAGGATAACAGTGCAATAGAACAAATCCTGCTACTCCACCACAGACATCCAAGTCAGGGGGAGCCTCTGTGGCAATGACAAATGGGTTAGACAATGCCTCTTTCACGAGGACATCACACATGAGTGGGGCTGCCTCGTATCCCTGCATGTGGCCTGAGGGCTACATTCACAGCCCAAACAGGGTTGTCAACAGTCAGATGCACACTGCCACCTCATGTGTCTTCCGAGCTTGACCTTCATGGTGAGAGGGCTGCTCCTGACCATCAAGACTAGGCTGTGGCTCACCAATGTAAATTTGTTATCAGTGTTAGGAATGCCATCATGCAGGCTACCAAGCCTAGATTTACTGAACCACCACCAGATACCCTTGTTTTGTCACCTCCTGATGGGAGTTGACAGCTAGTTGGTGGTGAGAGGAAGGGGTTCAAGCGGTAAACCTCATCAGGCAAAGAGAAGTCAGCTGTTAGGCCCTCTGAGTCACCATCAGCACCCAACAACAGTGGCTCCTAAAAGAGGGTCCCCATACAGTGATGAATCAAGCAGCCCAAAAAGCTGGCCCCAAACCTAATGCAAACCATTCCTAATCCTACAATAGAACCATAGAGGCCTAAAAGGTAACTGGGAGGAATTGCAACTGCTTTTATCTGTGACCCATCTAGTTTGTTTTTGTTTGTAGGAGACTTTGCTGGGGGACTAGATATCCCCCCCCCCTCCCTGGGGATATGCTGGTATATTCTCATCCCTACACTCTGCTGGTGGTCATAAACGTGGTTGTGCCATCTTCTGCACATCAGAATGGTCTGATTTGCCTTTCACATCATTATCCCTTCAGCCATCTCTCAGGCCAGGACAATTCAGCTGCACCTGGAGAGGAAACACACATTATGTAACGTCTGTCTAACACCAAATACCATTGTCCTTTTAGAGAACCTTGATGGATTGGTTCGCCAGCTGCCTCGGCCGTTCATTCTCCATGGGGATTTGATAGGACGGCATACTTCGTTGGGAGACATACTATCCAATCCATGAGGAAACTATTGGTGCCAGTAGTGAATGACTGGAACCTCTGTGTCCTCATCTCTAGGACTGTACTCATTTACAAGTACAGACTGGTACCCTTTCAACTACTGATATCACCCTGTCTTCGCCTGACTGAGCACTAGAATTTTTGTGGAGTGTCTTTGATGATCTCCAAGGGAGTGGCCACTACCTAATTTTACTATGCACAGCTGCCAGTGCACCCATACCATGGGTTCCTGGCTGGTGTCTGGATCGAGCTGACTAAGATCAATTTTGAGACCTAAGTGTTCTTCAATTCTAAGTGGAAAAGTTTCAGTGTTAATGAAACTGTACTGTGCTGTGTTTCACCTCCTCTCATTACCAGTCAGGTGTGAGGGCAATTCCCAGAAATGGTGACTACCTTCCTCGGAGGCTTGTGCTATGTTGGAAAAGCAAGTGTCCAGTGGCTCGCATAGCATACAGAGCTGCATACTCTCATCGCTGCGAACATAAGCAGGGCAAGAAATAAAGGTGCAGTTCCACCATGCCCATGCACAATGTAGGTGTGCCACAAAGATTGCACAACATAGCTCTTCGGCTGCCTGTGTTTCTTCCATTGACTCCATATTTCTATCCTAGGTTCGGAAGTGGGTGCAGAATATACATGGGGAATTTTCATCAAATCCACCAGTGCTAAGGATCAATTGGAATATTGTGTCTGAATCTTGGGAGACTTTTTTTTTTTTTTTATGTGTCCGACTCTGGGCATAGGCTTCACAGCCTGCTATCAAGGCCCAGTCGTCCTCCTACAATCTACATGTCACCACTTCGGCGCTTAACACCCACCGTCCATATTGAATACATGCTAGGGCTGTCTCATACAGGACTGGTGTATTGGTATTAGCGGGGCCATTTTTACGACATGTCGGTGGGTCTTCTGGTAGATCAGTAAAGCCTGATTTAATGAAATTCAAATCCTTAAACTGTTCCCTGCACCAACGAGGATTCGAACCTGGGTCCCACTACCACTGAAGTTTTATACTGTTTTGAGGAGAGATCCTTCAGTACCATATTTTGCCCATTGTTTGCATCAGAAAAGATTTGGGCTAGATTTTCAGTTTCAGGATGTGGAAATTTACAATCTCTTATTACTAAGCTGCCCTTGCTTCCTGTAGGGACACAGCTCCTGGACACGATGGTATTCCATATGCCATGATTCGTCATCTAGGGGAGGAGTGCCTGGCTTTTCTGTTGGCCTTGCTGAACACCATGTGGGAGGAGGGGATGATGCCAGCTAGCTGGTGACAAACTAGCTGGTGACTGACCATACTTGTAATCCACATGATCCCTAAGTCAAAGAATGACCATTCAATAGTGTCCAATTTCCACTCAATCACTTCGACATCCTGCATTACAAACAGTGTTTGAGAAGATGGTGAATGTATTCCTTGTTTGTTTTTTAGGAAGATGATGGGCTTTTATCTGAATCCCAGTGTGAGTTTAACCCGAGGCATCCCGACAACGTATGGTTACGTCGCAACGTCTTGTCACAGTGACACAAGACGACATACCCTTTTGTTATGCGACTGCAAGCACTAGCATATTTTTCAAGTTTCATGGGTGATTTTTGGTAGGCATATGTTGGAGACCTTCCTCTACTCCCTATCGAGCGGGGATACTGCCTGTCCCCACCTGACCCCCCTTCCCCCCACACACGCCATTTTCTAGGCAATTCTCCTGTTAGCAGTGACCTGGCCAGTAAAGACATGTTGTGCCACGGTCTCTCCAATGACGAAATTCACGGTGAAAGTAAATCCTGAGGTGGAGAACAAAGGAATAAACAAGCTAGAGGAAGAAATCAAAAGAAATGATGAGGTGATAATGCTGTAAAGGAAGGTGTCATATCTTGATGTGTTTGGTGAGTGAACAACGCTTATATCGCCTGTATTATTGTGTGAAAACCAATATACTCTTGTACTACATAAAAATTCGTACCAAATAAATAAATAAATATGTATTTTAAAGTGGCTTGAAGTAGTTAACCCTCCCATAGTTTATTTTCTTTGAAGCCAGGTACCCTCAGAAAGAATGAAATTGTAAGGGAGACTGTCACCTGTAGCAACATTAATAAGCTCAGGAGGGCGATTTCGCTATGAATTTTCGATGTTTCTCACCAGAAGCGGAGGTTTGAGCCCCCCCCAAAAAAAATCCGAAATTGATCGGGATGGGTGGGGGGGGGGTCAGAGGGGGAAAATCGGTCGGGACGTGATGGGTTAAGCAAATGAGATACACTATGGATAATCTCAACCTTGATTCATCCATCTGCACTGCATATGTTTCCAGACAGCACCATATAACAGTTTACTTTATTTTTTCACTTGGATAAGGCATATGACACAGGCTGACGTCCTGGCATTTTATCCAATCTTTATTATTACGATCTTTGGGATCATTTACGAATTTTATTTAACACTTCCTTTCTGTAAGGACATTTCAAGTGTTTGTGGGATGTGAACTCTTTCTCCTGTATACACAGGAGGATGAAGTGCCAGAGGAGAGTATTTTTAGTTTGGCATTATTTGCTGTTGCAGTCAGTGAAATAGTGGAGGTCCTGCCAGAGGGATTGAAGTGCTGTTTCTTTGTGGATGACTTCTTTATCTCGTTTGCTGCATCCCATATGTCTGTGACTGCAATTTGCAATACATCGTGCTATTACCAGGGCTCAGAAGTGGGGCATTAGATTCTCCTCATCTAAGGCCTTTGCAGTGCACTTCTGCCAATTACCTCTGGGTGCATCCTTACCCAGCTTTGTTCTTAAAAAAAACAGAGGATTGCTTATAAGGAGGAAATGAAGATATTAGACGTTATCATTGCCTTCCATCTTATTTTCAGCCCACATTTAAAGTAAATAAATGCTTCCTGCCTGAAAGTTCTGAACTTTTTTAAGGCTCTGGCTTGTACTAGATATAATGCTGACACACATACCCTCCCCTTGCTCCATCAAGCTCTGGCGTCATCCAGGTCAGACTGGCTGTGAGGTACACTATTTAACTTACCCTGCCCAGTTACGCATCTTGGACTCTGTACATCACGCAGGCCTTCATTTAGATGAAGGAGCACTTTCACCTCCATTGCCCCAAACCTATTTGTGGATTCAAGGATAATGTATCGATGTGCTGGTACAGAGTCCAGAGGCTTCCTGAAGCCCCAACACATGACTGTGGTTTTGGTTCGGCCCAGCACACTTTTGTGACCTACATCAGTGATTTTCTTGCCCCTTAAGTCATATGAGAAAGGAAGTAATGATTCATCTCATTCTCCCAGGTACTTCAGTCTTAGGCATGGGGACATCTGTTGTTCCACCCTGCATGTTCCCTGAGGTCAGATTTTGCCAGTATGTCATGGCCCTTATGGGTGTGATATCTGATATAGTGATCTGGACCCAGTATGTAACTTACATTGCTTTCCAAACTGGGTCTACCTCAGTTTATACCAAAGGCTCAAAGTCTAATACCAGTGTTGGATTTGAGGTTATCTTCCCTGATTTTAGCCGGAGTGGCACCCAACCTTCCTCAGCCCTACTTTTTGCTGCAGAGCTGTCATCATTTCTCATGGGTCTCCAGCTTTTCCTTACCTATGAGGCGACATATTTTACTATTTTTAGTAACCCCTGGGCAGCTAGAAGCTTATTAACTCTCTCCATCCCATGGTTTTGGATTTTTAGAAAAGCTTCTCCTCCTGGGCTGCAATGGCCAGAGAGTTTCGTTTTGCTAGGTGCCAGCCCATGTTGAACTGCAAGGAAACGAGTGTGCAAAGAAGGTAGCAAGGGCAGCAAGTACCGGTGATGCTTCTGTCAGACCTATACCCTACAGATTATTTCCCTGTGACTAAGACCACTCTCCGAATCTTCTAGCAGCATGCATGGACCACACTTCCTATTCCATGCAAGCTACAGGGGATAACGGCAGTAATTAGTGCATGGGCCTACACATCCGTTCCCTGTCAATCTGCCATGACCCACCTACAGATCGGTCATACACACCTGCCACATTGCCATCTGCTAGAGGGAAAACCTCCTCCTTATTGAGAAGACTGTCTGGTCCCACTGACTGTGTGGCACCTCTTAAATGAGTGTCCCAGTCTAGGAAGTGCTCGTCTTTGATACCTCTTCAGTTCTAGCGAGTGCTCTCGCCTTTGATACCTCTCCAGTTATAGGGCGAGAGGTGAGTCTTACCTTCTCTCCTCAGTCGTGGAGAGGAGATATGTGTGACGGTAGGAACCACTTTCTCTTGAGGATACAGGCTTCCTCAGTCAGCTGTAGTTGTATGTAGTGTTTTAAGTGTTGTTGTTTATGCATAATTTCATG
>JAGKTI010012015.1:12714-25339 GCA_018397915.1 Birgus latro | reverse complement strand
TAAGTATGGCAAGGTGTAGCGATATGGGCAGGTATGGAAAGGTGTAGAAACATGGGCAGGTATGGAAGGGGTAGGAATTTGGCCAGGTATGGAAAGTTGTAGGAATATGGGCAGGTATGGAAAGGTGTGGGACTATGGGTAGGTATGGAAAGGTGTGGGAATATGGGCAGGTATGCATCGTGGCCACTGTGATACTAATCTGGCAGGAAATGCATCGTGGCCTAGTGACAAATTTCGTATGGGCAATAATTGAAAGCTATGTCAACACCTCACTGCCAGCGTCACCCTTCTCTCTTATTTGAAAACAATGGTGGCGAGTGAGGGTGCCCAGTGACACAGCAACAGTGACTGATGGTAGTGGTAGTGACGGTGGCGTGGTGTGGTGTGGTGTGGTGGTGATGGGGGGGTCGAGGGATCTCTGTTACAAAATCGGTGACGAGAGGAGGGGGAGGGGAGTTCTATAATGGAGATGGTGCGTGTGGGGAGGGTGGTGTGGTTGTGGTGGTGATTGCGGTGGTGGTGGGGGGAGGGATCGTTATCTAAGAAGTAGTGGCGAGGGGGAAGAGGGAAATTTGGAAAAGAAGGGATAGGGAAAGAAGGAAATAGGGAGGGAAGAGGAAGAGAGGAGAGTTGGAAAGTAGGGACGTACGAAGAGAAGGGGAGAAAAGGAGAAAAAGTTAGCAGAGAAGTATAGAAAGAATGGGAGAGGTTGGAGAAGGGGGTAGAGGGAAGGAGAGAAGGCGGGGTAGGGAAGCAAAGAGGGGGAGAGTTTGAGAAGGTGAAAAATGTTATTAGAAGAGATGGTGAGGGAAGGAAACATGGAGAGGAGTGATAGGGAGGCAGGGAAATATGGAGAAAACGGGTGAGAAGGCGAGGTACGGCAGATACAAAACGGAAGAGAAGAGGGAGAAAACGAGAAGTAAGGAAGGAGAAAACGATGGAGAGAAGAGGGAGTGAAGAAGGTAAGAAAGCAATGAAATTAAAAAAGGAAGGGAACGAAAGGTTGAGTAGGAAAGGAAAGAGGATAGAAGGAGAGATAGGAAGGGAGGAAATTATGGAGAGGAGTGATAAAGAAAGAAGGAAATACGATGAGAGGAGGGTGACGTGGAGAAAGCCATACAACAAATGTGAAGAGAAGACAGTGAGAGGTACGGAAGGCAGGAAACAGTAAGAGTTGGAAAAAGGGACCTAAGTGACACAGCAACTACAAAGCATTCAGGGAGTGCATACCTTCACCAACACCAATACAATTTATGATTTCCTGCACCTGGATCCGGACCCACTCTAATAAACTTTTCCTTGAGTCACTGACCACCTATACATCAAATGCCACTGAAATCTGATAACTTTTTTAAGAGAAATTGTACACAGACTGACAAGCAAACAGACAACATTTTCCAAATTCGATGGTAGAGATAAATATGGAGAGAGGAGGGAAAGAATGAAAGGTATGGATGGAGGGAAATAATGAGACAAGAAACTGGGAGATAACAAAGTGACACAGCAACAAACATGGGGGTGACAGTTGGAGCCTCTGTGTTACACAAACGTTTTTTATCCCACGGTCGTGCCGGGCCAGGTAGCCGGCCAACTATGCTCTTTTTACTCTAACTTGGACAAAAACTGCCATCTATCCACCGTGCATGCCGAGCGGGAACAGCAGATTAACGCTTGAATGTTACGCTGGTCACGTACAAGTTTTATGGAAAGAATGTGCCTCTGGGCTGTAACACTTTTTCTGCCACTAACCTACACGGAAACAAGCTGCCAAAGAACTACAATCTGGGAGCATATTTAGCATTTACCTCACACGCTTCAGCCATCATTCCCCACACTCTCTTACCTGGGGGGGGGGGAGAAGGAGGGGATTGAAGGACGTGTGTATAACCGAGCATTGGTAATCCTTAAACACGCATTTCCGTTGGTTCCCTTCACGCAGGTGCTCAACGAAGGTAGTACATAATAGCTTGTTAGATGGGCATGGTAGTTATAGGATCCCATTACGTTAACCAATTATATTTGGTGACGAAGGCAGCTCAAGGTGGTCCCCATTAGGAATTGCCTTCCATCTATTAAGGTATGGCCCGTGGATATATGACTAGAGGCTGAGAGGGGGAGGAGGAGAGGGGGAAGGTGTTGGGCTGTGGGAATAGTTCATATATTGGGTGCAAATCATCATCATCATCATCATCATGACAAAGTTAAATTAGGCCTGTATATGCAAATTCTTTTCTTCTGGGGGAGTGGAACTACAGATTACTATTCTGTAGAAGTAGTAGCAGTGCACACACCCACCCACCCCCACCCACCCACACACACACACACACACACACACACGCTCTCTCTCTCTCTCTCTCTTCCTCTCTAACATCTGGTCCACTCTTCAACTTTCTCTTCTGGACACAAGAACAGAACGAGACGAGGCTGATTTTGGGAAGGTGAGCGAGAGTGAGGCAGTATGATGGGTGAAGGTGAGGCAGGGCGGGAGGGAGGGAGGTAGGAAGCGAGGGAGGGAGAGAAGCAGGGTGGGAGGTAGAGAGGGAAGGAGAGAGAAAGGTAGAAAGCGAGGGAGGGAGGGAAGAAGGCATAGATATTGTTGTGGGGAAGGATGGTTTTGAAAGGGAAACTGAAAATTGATGACTGATCGATACGGGATGCAGGTGAATGCTACTTCCAAAATTGCTGTTTTAAATTATTACAGCCACAAAGCCTTTATTCTTCCACACTTTTAAAATTACCCTTTCACATATATATATAATATCTATCTATAGCCCAACGCCTCAATCCCGTATCAGGTAGCCACAAATCGTCTCTATGTCACCCTGTCCCTTACCATTTGGCTGCGTTCCCTCCAACTAACACCTCCCTCTCATATATTTCTCCACTCCATCCCTCCAACTCATCCTCAGTCTCCCTTTCCCCCACTGCCTCACTCGCATACACTCTTCCAGTCAATACCTCATTCTCCATGCCATATATATACACTGGTAGGTATATGCTGGTGTCAGTCCATACATCTGACAAACTGAATATAAGAGTAAGGATATTTTCTGTTGTTTCCAGAGCTGCCTCCGTGGATGATCAGGGAGGAAGAACGTTGAACAAAAGCCCTCTTCACTCCCAAGCATCAAATTCTTATACAACATCCCTGTCAAGCCAACATCCTCATATCCGGACAAGAGATCAATCCAGCGTGGGGGCGGACATTAGAAGTGTGTGTATACTGCTTTTACGCTACCTTACCTTACCGAAGTGGTGCCCCTGCAGACGTTGGCGACCATGGAATGCCACACCTCTCTATCTTTTGTCATTTGCAGCAGTTGTCCAGCCGTGTATCCTCCCCTCGCTGTTCTTACTATTCCATCCATATACTTCTCTCTTTGCCTGCCTCTTGCTCTACTACATGGGACTCTTCCCGTTAAACTCAGGTTCTCTATCTTTCCTCTTCTCATAACATGTCCTAAAAATCTCATCTGTCTTCCTCTTACGTGTGCCAGTAATTCTCTTCTGACATCCATTCTCCTTAACACTTCTTCATTTGACATTCTCTCTGTCCAAGAAATTTTCAAAAGCCTTCGCCAGCACCACATTTCAAAAGCTTCCAACTTTATCTCCATCTTTTTACTAATAGTCCAAGCTTCACATCCATATAACAACACAGACCAGACATAAATTTTAACTGCTCTTCTTCTTGTTCGTATTGAAAGGTGTTCCCAAGTAGCAAAATCTTCTCACCTGCTTAATCATCTTATCATTCACTCTTACACTGCACCGAAGGACTTGTGATAACTTGGCCTAAAATTACCATCTTTCCATCCTTAAATCTGAACTGTATCAATAGATTAACACTTGAATATTGTGCTAGTCATGAAGAAGTGCTATGGAAAGGATGTTGAGCCACAGCATTCTCTCATTCTGCCACTGAGCTGCGTGAAATGAGCAGCAAAGGCACGAAAATCTAGGCTAAGCTAGCGTAAAAACAGTATAGTGGTATGTCTTTACACGTGTCATCAGTGCCGTACCCTGATGAGCGTTTCTCGATGGCTATACAAACTCATGCAATTACTGCTACTGTGCAATGCCAAGGTGGGCGCATGCCGTAAATATATATATATTGTCAGGGGCGGATTAAGAGTGGATGGGACCCCTGGCTAAACTTCAGGTGGGAGCCCTTTTATCAAAAAGTTGGCGAGCGAAGCGTCTCGATTATTTTATTCAGTCGAAAATCATTGTTCAGCAGCCAACTGATTGGGTTTGAAATCACCTATATCTCTAAGTCACAGCTAAATTATCTTTACCGATATCACAATTAGGGCAGATTAGTAAAATCCCTTTCAAATAAGGCATTAAGAAAATCAATATGCAAAGCCTGAGGTGAAAATGTAGTTAAAAGCATAATATCAACTCTAACGTATCAAATTTACTGAATGAAAATAATTTCTTTCTAATGTTGCAAAACAATAATAAGCCTAAAAACTTGAACACTTCATAAATATGATACTAGGCTGCCCTTACATTGCACGTCTACGAACTTTTTTCAAGCCAAACTCATTGATTAAGTCGGTGAAGCTCAGTTTCTCTACAATATCATTTTCTATACTCATAAGAGAGAGCTGATTTAGTCGCTGCTGTCCCATGGTACTTCGAACTTCATTTTTTATTCTTTTCAACTTGGAAAAGGATCGTTCTCCACTGCAGTTTGAAGTTGCCATAGAAAGATAAATGCGCAGTGCAATGTGGACATTTGGGAAGCAATGAGTATACTTATTCTCATTCAGAAGCAATAACATCCTTAACCCTGGGTTTGTGCTCTGTGCTTTATTCCATTCTTGGGCACTGACAGTTTTGAATAGTTCTGAAAATTGTACTAATTCAGAAGGAAAGCAGTCTTCAAAATCATACAAAGAAAAAAAAATCTTACAAAGAAAAAAAAACAAATAAAACATTTGACAAATTTGACAGCAAACATCCGAAAGACCTTGCTTAATACTACAAAATTTCGTTGGTCCCACGTCTCTTATTAGAAAGGAAATTATGGCCAAAAATGTGTTTTGACCTTTTCGTTTCTGTGACCTTGACCTTTGACCCGATCTTCACAAAAATCAAATCACCTCTTCCTTGGACAATATCAAAGCCTACCGCAAAATTTCATTGAAATCCGTCAAGTATTTTTGAGTACGAAATTGTGGGGTATGACCTTTTCGCGTCCAAGACCTTGACCTTTGACCCGATCTTCACCAAAATCTAATCATTTGTTCAGTTGGCCGTGTCCAGTCTATATGCAAAATTTCGTAAGAATCGGCCCACGCGTTTTTGAGTAATTTTGTTCACAGACAGACAAACAAACAAACAAACAAACACGGGTGAAAACATAACCCCTCCAACTTCGTTGGCGGAGGTAATTAGGTTTACTTAGCCTATCAAAATGAACCTAACAATACCAAACTAGGTACTACCGGTATATGCTTTTACAATTACCTTATCTTTCCGTGTTTCATAGCTCGAAGAACACTATAAAAATTGATGTGAAAAATCATCAGGCATTAGGCCAACTCGATAATTATCTTTAGTAAAAATAAACTAAGTAAATAGAACACAAAACCTAAACCGGAACTTCCTATCGATAGCACCATAGTGAGGAATAGTGATAGAGTAATTTCCTCTTTTCTCTGTACAGTAACATGCTGCACAGCTGCTAAGTGGCAGGTCCATGCAGAAGCATTGCACCTTTGTTCTGTCTTTCCGATGTGCGTTTAGTAGAGTTTACAATAATGCTTGAGGTACTCCATTTTATGAAAGAAGTAATGAAAATATCAAATAGAGAAACTTACGTCTAAATGTTGCTATTTTGCCCGCCTACGACGGTCTTGGATTCCCTCTACTACACACAAGTACCGGAGTGTTATGTCAACAAAGCCTTAATCATTTGAGTAGGTACTTTATAAATAATAATATTCTGATTCTCTCTTCAAGGCCTCACAGATACTATAGTAATTATTGTGTACTAAACATAATGTAACTCAATAAAAAAGGATAAATTATCCTGAATATCTGTATAAAATATCTGTATAAAATATCTGTATCAAATAACGAAGTCATGAAAGAAAACCAATTGAAACGGTAACTATTTTATTTTTATGCAACGGTCCACTTAAGTTGTATGTAGGTCTATTGTTATTTTTATTACTTTATATAATGAAAACCTAAATATATTGTTAATGTAGCCGTGGGGGAATACCTGAGGGAAGGTTTGTTATGGGGGATTGGGAAGGGGCTCCTCTGGAGGCCCCTCATCATGCATTCCCCTTAGGTGACCTTTTGTATCAGATTTTCTGTTGACAAACTGTAGGAATTGGGGTCCTGGCTGCAGCCCAGTCAGCCCCCACCCCCTTAATCCGCCACTGTATATTGTTAAGTACTCTAGAAAACAACCCAGGAAAAAATCATTAATACCTGACTGAATAAACAAAAGAATGGTGAGTGAATGGGAGTGTGGCGCATTCAACTGGGCAAACTTCGGTTCGTATCTATACATCATTTTTTTTCTTGCTTTCTGGACCCTATCTCCTACCTTGGTGTGGGAAAGGAGGTCTGGATGATGATGATGATGATGATGATAAATGACTGTGTGGGGGGGGGGCAGGCCAATCGTCTCTCAACCCCCCTCTTGGTTGTGCCCATGACTTTGGGCTATATGTAACAACGATGCAGATTATTTTTTACGATATGCCTGTAAAGTTATGTGGGGTATGAACCACTGTCGGCGCAATTATTCTCCTTTATATCAATACATTAATTCCTTTTTATTTTTTTTTTTTTTACAGGATGTTGGCAGACAGACGGGACTTCCAGCCAGTACAGATCATATGAAGGAATGTGTGAGGGGAGAGTGGCCCCATTCAGCACACGATCGGACCCACACAGTGACCCACACTCGGCACCCCACGTACGCCCCTCATGCATATTGTGTTAAATTGCCCGCCTATTAACAGATGCTTTCCAAATGGCTCGGTTGTGAATAAATGTGTGTGTGTGTGTGTGTGTGTGTGTGTGTGTGTGTGTGTGTGTGTGTGTGTGTGTGCGCGCGCGCTTCAATGCATGTACGTGTTTGGAGTTCTGAACTGTGCTGATGAGAGCCTTCACATGGTGGCACTGATATAACCAAGCTGCTTCGCTGCCCGGTTATAAAAACGTCCCTATACTCCAAAAAGAAGCTGGTGAGGTGTAGGAGGGCAACTTCAGAGGAAACGGTGGAAAATAAGAGGAAACTTGGAGGAAAGTAGAAGGAAAGAGAGAGAAGAGAAGCGGAAGGGAAGAACCATTTGGTGATGCCGCGACTGGCTGAAACGGAAGAGAGGAGAGCTGAAATGAAACTGGGAGAAAACTGTGAAAAAAGTGGGAGGGAACTGGAAGGAAAGCAGGAGGGAAACAGGAGGAAAGCAGGAGGAAAGTAGGAGGAAACTGGAAGGAAAGTAGGAGAAACATTGGAGGAAAGTGTGAGGAATAAGGTAACCAGTTAAGTATAAGTAATATTGCATTTAAAGAACCACTCACAAAAGCACAGCTGTCTGGACTTCGGGAAAGTACTTACTTAATATTCAAATATCTAAGTTTCAGAAACATGTCTTAGTGGTAGGTTGTGGCAATCATCCTCCACTCACTTGATGTAGCGCTGCCTCCTTCTTCCTTCACCTTTATCATTCTTTTTCTGTCTGCCCTATTCTCTTCCTATTTCTCCCACCTCTCCTGTCACCTTTTACACACTCTCTCTCTCTCTCTAATACTTCAAGGCACGTAGTCATCTAAATAGCTTGAGAGACTGTATGGGCATGGAATGGGTGGGTAAGAAGAGGGACATTATTATCAGTATGGTGTTGGTTGCTGTAGCCCTTGGTTCATATGAAATGTGAACCAGGTGGACTGCAGGCTGAAGTGTCCCTCCTCCTGCAGTCCATCATCCTCCTTTTGGGGGGTGAGGAAGTAGCTGGGGGACAGTGAAGTAGTTGAGGGACGTTTATACAACAAGATAGGTCATATCAGTGCCACCACGTGAAGGCGTCTCTCTCTCTCTCTCTCTCTCTCTCTCTCTCTCTCTCTCTCTCTCTTCCTAGCACGGAAGAGTGGAATTAAGTAACCCATATGAGTAGCCGTAAGCAGCACTAAAATCAGCATCAAAGCTTATTTATGTGCAGTAAAATCGTCCGTAAATCAGGCTGGCGCAGTATAAGCATCTGTTAAAGCCAGCCAACGCTTCAACGATAGGACTTGCAAAACAGGCAGCGGCCGATCTAAAAAGGCAGTAAGGGAATCAATGTACTGATTATAATAAAATAGTTATAGAAGAGGTATTACAAAATTAGAGTTCATTTAGTTTGCTCTAGATAGATAGGTGGAGGGGGCAGGGGAGGTGTGAGAGTGATGGAGGGGGAGGGGGTAGGTGTGAGTGATGGACGGGGAGGAGGCAAGTATGGAAGTGATGCAAGGAGAGGTGGCAGGTGTGCGAGTGATGGAGGGGGAGGAATAAGGTGTGCGAGTGATGGAGGGGGAGGAGGTAGGTGTGCGAGTGATGGAGGGGGAGGAGGCAGGTGTGCGAGCGATGGAGGGGGAGGAGGGAGGTGTGCGAGTGATGGAGGGGGAGGAGGCAGGTGTGCGAGTGATGGAGGGGGAGAAAGCAAGTGTGAGTGTAACGGAGGGAAAAATATTAGGATGTTGAGAGAGAAGGAATTAGAGGTGTAATAAATAGCATACTGTGATACGTAAATCACTTCCCTGCGATTATGTTTTTTTTTTTTTCAAATCATTGTTACAGCTACACATTATATCCAGTTTAGAAGAATCCTAACATAGGAACGTGATTAATACCTATCTCTGTTAACGCCTTCACTATCAGAGATTGAGTTAGTAGATCAGGTTGAACCGGGTTAGACTAGGTAGGTTCAGGGCATAAACAAAGAAGCTATGACACTGGCCCAGGGAATTAGAAGCTTAAGTATGGTGAATGAGAGAGATATCAGGCTCAGTTAAAGTTAGATTAAGACAGACCACATACGAAGGGACTATGAAGATGGGCAGAGAGTTGAGCCTATGCAAAGGAGAATATGGAATGAATATCAGATTAGGTTAGGTTCAGTCAGGTAAGGTTGAATCATGCTAAGTCAAACCACGTATAAAAAGAACTGTGAAACTTCCCACGGAAAATGAGAGTAAGGAATGGAGGAACGGATGTTGGGATGCGGGAATGGGAAGGGAGGGGAAAGAGCAATGCAGGATATGGCAGTAGAGGGGAGAAGGGAGGAGGAGGGAAGGGCAGTTTTGTCAGGCAAGATCCGGGTGTGGTGGGTTACAGGTGCATACGTCTTCCCTGTCAGCACCACTAGATTCCGTCTCCCGATCGCTCTGGGTTGTATCTCCGCCTCACTGTTTCCCTATCTCTGTTTCGCTGTCTCCCTGCCAACACAACCCCTTCCCTATCTCTCTCTGTCTCCCTACCAGAACAACCAACTCCCGTCTCTCTATCTCTCCCTCATTATCTCCCTCCCACCACCATCATCTTCCCTAACTTTATCTCCCTACCATCACCACCACTTTCCTACCTCCTTATCTCCCTACCAGCATCACCATCTTCCTTGCCTGTCTCCCTGCTAGCATCACCAGCTTCCCTATCAGTCTCTCTATTCCCTATCAACATTATCAACTTATGTATCATTGTACCAGCACCATCATGTTCCCTACCTCCCCATCTATCTCTGTACCACTCTGACCTTTCCAACACCACTACCACCATTTTTACTTAATTCCACATCTTCAGCATTCTTCCTACTTTTAAACCAAATAATGCCCAGGAGGTTGGCAGTTTTTGTAGTTACAGCACTCAGCAAAGTTCACCGACACTTCTTTGCTGGCTGCGACAATCTAAAATGTTACCTGAACCATATAAGTGTCACATATTGCAAGTGCCTGATACTGCTCTCTAGGCTGCAGGTGTCACATGCTTCTACCCAGGTTAAAGTGGTCTCAGGTCATGTAGGAGTTAACATGTCAGATACTGAGTTATGGTGTCATCATATTCCTACACGTGTCAGAAATTGGGCTACAAGTGCCAGACGCTGCTACCCAGGCTACAATACCCAGGCTACACTTAGTCTCTGGTGGTGCAGGGGTTAAAGTGTCACATATTTCCCCTTGTCAAATATAAACCCCGTAAATCTGGTAGTGATTCATGACAGGTGTAGCTCAGTGTGGTGTGAAGGCGGCTTGATGAATGTCTTGCGAGATAAGGCCATCCCAACTACACGAACCTGCCTTACAAGGAATACTAACTATACTGACGGCATGTTCAAAACTGAGTGCTCGTAGCATCTCTCCGTTAGCGATTTATCTTGTCCACTACACCTGCAAGCTACAGGCAACTAACTGCACTGATGGCCTGTTCAAAACTGAGTTCGTAGTCTCGGTGACAGAGGTTTCGTTACCTATTACACCAACAAGGAAAATGTGGGCAAAGTTGTTGTTGTTGTTGTTGCTGCTGCTGCTGCTGCAATCCCAGGCTGCCTGGCCTAGCAGACCCGTCGGTCACAAGTAAGCAACTGCTTCTGTGGGGCCGTCCTACAGGTATAGTACAGTAAATACACCACCACCTTGTGGCAGACGGCGACTCATCAGGGTCAGACCAGGGTCCTCCCCAGGGTGAGACGCAGGGAAGTATGGGGAGGTTTAGCTCATGGGTGAATGCTGCAGCTGCTCCACTCAGGGTGTACAATGCCACTGCCAGAGGAAAAGTGGCAACAAAGGAGAGAGGAAAAAAAAGTGGGTAGGGATGGTAAAATGTGTTTAGACAGGTGGGCACAGGTGGTGAGATGGGCAGGGCAGCCAAATGATCATATTAGCGTGGAAGTAAATCAGGTGAATTGGCCATTTGGGAATCGGAGGAGAAAGGAGAGAGAATGTAGGACTGGAACTACAGGTGTTTGGGAAGGGAATCTGTTTTATTTCTTTACAGATTTGCTAAGTGAGTGAATGAGTTAGCCACCTGTCTATTACTTTATATTTGGGGTAGTCAATTAATGTGTGGTGGGACTGACAGGATGATTTAAAGGCGCAGTGAGCTGAGATAGGATTTAAAAAATATTGTATAAAAACAAAAGTATCTGATGAGGAAATTTCAGGACCCTTCAGTTAATGCTCTTGGTGTGGTGGAGAGATGTAGTGTGATGTGGAAGGGTGGAGTGGTATGGTATGGTGTGCCGTGGTGTGGCTCCGCTGATGTCAGTTGAGTGCATTGGAGTGATGCACCTTGCGTCCTAAAATCATTAATGAGAGACAGACAGACAGAGCCGTTCCTAGAAGCTACTACACCTAAAAACTGTATAAAAATGGGAGGACTATCATCTTTGTGCCCGGTAATATGGACAACACGTCATTCAAATACAATTCAGTTTGATTATTAAGACATATACACTGTCAAATATACATTAAATCAAAGCAGTTCCTACAAACGGTTGTAAGTGGGAATCTAGCTGTGGTATGAACAATAATAATAATAATGATAATAATAATAACAGTAACAGCCCTACTACTGCACTGCGTCTACTTCACGCTATGGACAAAAGTACAGTTCTACCGCCCCTTCTCACACCCAGGGCCTGTCCGTCACTTTCCACCCTGACGCATCATATCAAGGAAAATCATCTATGGGTCCCTTAACTAGCGAACCAGATTCCACCCCTTCCAGCCCACTGAATCTTACTGATTAGCTTAGCAAGATATTACTAGGCCTTGACACAGTTTGAAGACAGTATGGAATATTTAACTTGGCGGAGTTTTTCGACCTTTTGCAAGCTATATGTTTTCCGTAACCTAGTGGCAGAGTTAGATAGTACTAAGGCTCTACATCCCTTCCATAGCAGTTCTTTGTGACTAGGATCACATTCTAGTGTTCATTTCTTCTCAAACTCAGCATTCAGGAAGGAAATAGCACTTTTACGCCTAGTTAAATGATGCGGACAGTACAGTATAAACCTGAACGCACTATAGCACATAACTTCGCCAGAGCCAAATCAAATTATGATTTATTACCGCATCCGGATTCGGATCCACCTCAAAACTGAAACAACTCTTCCTTGATTCTCTGCCCACCTGCCCACTAGATATTATCAAAATTTGGTGTCAACATTTTGACAGACACAGATGAAAACATAACCGCCATCCAACATCGTTAGAGAAGATAATGACACTACACCTGTAAACGCAGAAAAAAATGCTACATCTTTTTAAAGGGAACCGAGGCACAAACCAAAACAGCTGAAAACGTTGTAAGAACTGCTGCATCTGTCCTAAGGAATTCGAGGCACAAAAGATGAAAACCATATTACCAGATTTATTTACAACCCCGAGCAAAAACCCGCACCAGGACTGCATAGCAAGTTAGCAAGACTGACCATACGGGCGAACTGAATGCTGCACTACCGTTGATATCATCTGAACCCCCTCTGACGGCAGTAAAAATGGTGTGCCTAAGTAATCAACCACAAGGCCAGCTGAGGGAAAGGAACTGCACCCATGCTGACGATAAGCAAGGTGCGTGGGGTGTTGGAGGACTGCTAGGCCTTTGAGAACGGGCTACCCG
>JAGKTI010012015.1:0-12325 GCA_018397915.1 Birgus latro | reverse complement strand
GCAGCTATGGAGCAGTTTTAGTCCGTCTGTTCTGCAAAACTACGCCATCAGTCTCCCCAGATGCCTTAAGAAGATAATAAAGGTGAAGGGGAATGCCAGTAAATACTAAATTCAATGGTGAGTGTTAATTTATTTGTTTCTCCTTGCTAACGACAAGAATGTTTTCTTTTTTTAAGATGGCGTTAACACTTTCCGCGCCTACTGTATATGTGTGCATATTATGCACGCACATACTAGGCCAAACACATGATAATTACCACACCAATACACAGAAAAACAGTTCAGCAGTCATTCATAAAACTACAAAAAATGTATCAAGTATGCTTAACCACTTAACCGCGGGCCGTCACCCTTGCGATGGTCAGTGGCAAGGGATCAAACCTATTGGGAAAAAATAGATTAGTGTTTCTAGTGATAATATCAGGCATTGGTATAAATAGTAAGGGTTGTTGGGAAGTGTAAATGTGAAATTTCGTCAGCCAAATTCAGAAGTCTCCACAAATCATATGATAGTGGACGAGAGCTAAAAAAATCATCCCATGAGAAAGCTGAAGGTATGTACCATATGCATATAAAATTATAATACTGTAGGACAAAAAACGGATTTTTGGCAAATACAGTATTTTAAGTCAGTTGGAGTGTGAATTACAGCCAGCAGGAAGGGAAAGAAGCGCCTCGAACAACACCGCAGTTTAGTGGTTAAATGTGTTTATGAAGCACCAAGATTTCAATATCAAATTCATTATATAATTATCTACTTTATTGAAAATTAAAAAATGATGTTAGCCATTTCCATTACAGGATGCTGGTCATCACCTTAAAAGTATGCATTACTAGTTATACTCTTGCTTCTTGAAATGTTTGTAAGCTGCATACTACATATATATAAATATATATATATACGGTACATATACATATGTGTGTGGCTTGCACACACCTTCATAGGCAAGCATTCCAGTAAAATATAAAAATGCAAAACTGCAACTGTAGTAGGCCATACTCAATACTTTTTTCCTGTCTACAGTAAAATCCCTACACAGGCTAACTGTTGAAGAATGACTGAAAGTATCTGTAACATACAATACCATATATGCTTTCTCACCCCCTTTTTTTTTTGTAGAATAGTTTTTTATTCAATTTTTAAAATAATAGCTAAATTATGCATCAATCAGCAGCATTCAAGACCTCCCTCTTCATTTTTTCTTAAGGTTATGGAATTTGAAAAAAGATAAAGCAATTCAAGGAATTTAAGGAATGCAAACCAATGCTCACAGTATCTTTACTGTTTCTAATAATCATTCCACCCCATAGCATCATGTGCTGTGGCTTGATTCTCTTTCTTAACTCGCCTGTATGCATTAGCTTCACCTTTTACTCTCAAGTTTTTCTTAGATATTTGTTTCTTTTCCCTACGATCAAGATCTTTAAATGTCCTGTGCTTGATTTCCCCAGGTGCAATTGAACTTTTGGCAGTAGAGAAGCTACGAACACTGCAAATATCACTGATGGAGTCATCAATAAGATCCTCCAAGGAAGGAGCTTCCTCTCCTGCCTCCTCTGCCTTCTGCCGCAACTCTCGAGCTCTGGCAAGCTGCTTTATTAGGGCAGCTCTTGCTTCTGCCTGTAAATCTTTACCCTTTTTACGAGGACTATCTTTAGTGCCTCTGCCCGATTCATTTCTTTCTTCTTCCTCGTCACTTTTACATTTCTTTTCAAGACTCTGTTCTATGGACTGCTTTTCTAATTCTTCACAGAGACTGCTCATCTGAAATTCATTCTCCAAGTCCTTGCACAAAAGTTCTGTCTGAGATTTCATTTCAGATATTTCTTCTTCATTTGCAGTAGGTTCCTCACACTCATCCTCATTTTCAGTAGTGTCATCTGAACTATCACTGTCTTCAGCTGCATCTCCAGCATGTCCTAATCTTAATTCTTGGTTGAATTCTTGTACATCTTTCAGATATCCACTAGCAGCAATTTCCTTGTCCAGGCTGTCCTCCCTCCTGTTAAACATATTGAAAATTAGCATAGCTACTGAAAATACAAGGCTGATGGCACAATCATATGCCAATATATGCTTAAGCTACCAAAGATACTTTGCTGGTAAAATGAGAGAGACAAATTAATATGGTCTGAACCTCCGAGCAAAATGTATCGTACCAGTATGTGAAAATGTGTAATACCATCAAAACAAGAAGGATGGTAATCAGAAATTACTTCCATGTTTCACTACAGTATACTGTACAGTGTTTCTGTACAGTACACCTAAGTCCGGCTAATGTAATGTGCATAGGCTACAACTGTTGTTGTATACTACAGGATGGTACAGAGGTCACTGCACAGATGATAACATTACACCTTACACAAAGACAGTCCACAGGGTTAGTTGTTTGCTTGTAGTTCAAGAGTTTGCACAGCCAAACAAACTGTTGTACTTCATACTATCCACAACTTATTCTTCCACATCTCCATTCTCTTAATGCATACAAACTTTCCCAACAAACTGTAATACACACCAGAATCTTTTCAGATAAGCATGCTAAAAAGAACTCCATAAATAAATAATAACCATAGTGTGTGTACATGGACAAGTTTAATTCTACAACAGCAACCCAAGTTCATACTCTCATTCAGGGAGAAGTATGGATGACTGACAAACAACTCATAATTATATACACAATACCAAGTGTCATAAAACACCCCAACCAGGTGCAGCCCATAAGAGTCTAATACTGAGGGTCAGTTAGGGTTTACTGGTAACACAGTGCTGCTCCGATAAAAGCAACTGGTTACTCTGTCCTCTGGTTTCTAGGCTGAGTAACATAGCCCTGGGGCCCCTGCAATCCTGAATGAGCAATACTGGACTGGATGATGAATGGATGGATATAATGACTATATTGTTCCTAGAACTATGTACCTGATGCTGGAAAGGAACACATTCATGAAGTTGCACTGATAATTATGCAGCTCTGCTGCTCAGTTATATAAAAGTTCCCCAATTTCCTCTCTACTCCCTAAAAGAACGATGATGAACTGGAGGTAAAGGGGAACTGCAGCCTGCAGTTCACCAGATCCACATCCAGATGAACTGTGGCAACAACCCCATGTACCATTAAAAAGCTAAATCAAAAAACTACTGAATGTGGCAAAACATGAGCTACCACTAATATAAATACAGTGTGACAATATTTATGTAAATTTCACAGAACTATAATGCATGGATTTGTAACAAATGTGCATAGGGCTAAGATAATGTCTTAGGAACCCTTTTAAAACAAGTAAAATAGTACTGATGGGTGGAATGTAGCAAGCACTCTTCATAACAACCTACATTTACCGACTGTCAGCATCATTTTTTACATAATGGGCTGACATATTACAATGAATACCGAACCTGGTGTGAGAGGTCTCATAAGTAGGTGTTCTGCAAATGCTAAGTAGATTTACAGTTAATAAGTTGAGCCTACTGCATGTATGCATGCACACACACACATATACAATACACTCATGTGTCCCCCCCCCCCACACACACACACAATGTTTTTAATACTTACTGAACATCCCGGTTAAAATCTGGACAAAGCTCACTCTCATAATTGAACCTTCTCCTGAAAAAGTCCTGCACACATCTGACATCTCGATCAAAGTACCTGGGGGTGGGGAAAAAAAAATTGGTAAATAACCAAAAAGATTGCTGGGAAGGATTGCTACTATAAGCTGTTTTGGCAGGGGGGAATTGACGGATATGGGGGTGTGGGTGTGTTGGTTGCGGAGAAATGGGTGGAGTATGTTATGAATGTCATGAGAGTAAGTGATAGGATAATAGTAGTGAAAATTTTGATCGGACGGGTGATGATTTCAGTTATATCAGCATAAGCTCCACAGGTTGGATTGGATGACGCAGAGAAGGATAGATTTTGGGATGATTTAATACGTGTAGTAAGTGGTATGGGTGATGATGAGGTAGTGGTTCTGGGAGGGGATTTAAATGGTCATGTTGGTGAAGCAGCTCAAGGTTATGAAGGAGTCCATGGAGGATGTGCATATGGTGTGAGGAATGCGGAAGGGGAAAGAATACTCGAGTTTGGGGAGGCTATGGACATGATTGTGTGCAACACACATTTTAGAAAAAGAGTGAGTAGATTGATTACGTACGAGTCCGGGGGAAATAGTAGTCAGATAGATTACTTTCTGGTCAGGAGGGTTGATAGGAGATTAGTGAGGGATGTTAAAGTTGTAGGAAGCGAGGAGTGTGTGCAGCAGCACAAACTGTTGATTTCTGACATGGTGCTTAAGGAACGAATGATGAGAAGGAGGACATATGTACCTAGGAGGAAAATATGGAAGCTGGGAAACCAATTAGTAAGGGATGCCTTTTATAGCGAGATGAGGAGAGTGGTGGCTGAACAGGAAGCCGTAGATAGAGACGTTAATGAACAGTATAGAGCCCTTAAGAACAACCTCTTGAGAGTTACCGATGCAATATGCGGTTGGACAAGAGGCCCACCAAGACATAAAGTAACTTGGTGGTGGGATGAGGGTGTAGAAGCTGCAGTTAAGGAGAAAAGAAGGCTTTTTCGGGAATGGAAGAAGGGTGGTAAAAGGAAGGAGTACTTGGCTGCCAAGCGCAGGGCTAGAAGAAAGGTATACAGGGTGAAGTCTGAGTCACAGGGACTTTTACTTGATAATCTAAATCATGAAGGAAGGAAAAATATGGTTTTTAGGGTGGCAAATCAGGTGAAGAGAGATAATCGGGACATTGTAGGCGAGCAGTGTGTGAAGAATGATGAAGGAAGGGTAGTGGTAAACAGTGAGGATATTAAAGATGCATGGAGAAAGCATTATAGCTGGTTGTTGAATGAGGAGTTTGATTGGGATAGGGAAGGTTTGGAGCCAGCTGATCCAGTGTTTGGGCCTTGGCCTTTGATTGACGCTGCTACTGTGAGTGAGGCAATAGGCAGGATGCGGGTGGGGAAGGCGGCAGGTGTGTCTGGGTTGACTGCTGAAATGTTGAAGGCCTCAGGAGATATTGGGGTGAGGTTAGTCACTGACCTGATAAATATGATTATATATGAGTGTGTGGTCCCAGATGATTGGCTGAAGAGTGTAATTGTAAATGTGTACAAAGGGAAGGGTGATGCCCTGGAAAGGGGAAATTACAGAGGTATAAAGCTCTTAGATCAGATAATGAAAGTAATGGAGAGAGTTCTAGAAGGTATGATTAGAGAAAGAGTGAATATCAATGAGATGCAGTTTGGGTTTATGCCAGGCAGGGGGACCACTGATGCCATATTCATTGTTCGACAGCTTCAGGAAAAATATATTGGCAAGAAAAGGGAATTGTATTTTGTTTTTGTTGATTTGGAAAAGACCTTTGACAGAGTCCCTAGAGAGGTGGTGAAGTGGGCAATGAGAAAGCTGGGGTTGGAAGAGTGGCTGGTTAGGGTGGTTATGGCCATGTACGAGGGTGCTCGCACCCAGGTAAGAGTGAATGGAGATTTGAGTGATGAGTTTCCCGTGAATGCTGGTGTGCATCAGGGGTCAGTTTTGAGTCCCTTGTTGTTTATCATGGTGCTTGAAGCCCTCTCACGTGACTTCAGAGATGGACTCCCATGGGAGATGTTGTATGCTGATGATTTGGTGTTGATTGCTGAGACTGAAGGGGAGGCTGAGGAAAGATTTAAGAAGTGGAGAGATGGTATGGGGTACAAGGGCTTAAGGGTAAATGCAGATAAAACAAAAGTGATGGTATCTAGGGTTGGTGGCGGTACAATCAAAGGAGAGGGAGAGTGGCCATGTGCAGTTTGCCACATGGGTGTGGGAAGTAATTCCATCTTGTGCAGTGTTTGTGATAGATGGGTGCACAAGAGATGTAGTGGTATCAGAGGTAGACTGCGAAATAATGCTGATTTCGTGTGTGTGGTGTGTCGGGGAGAGCAGGTGGAGATTGTTAGGCGTGATAGGGTTGAACTTGCAGGTGAGTCTCTTGAGTGTGTGGAGGAGTTTTGTTATCTGGGAGACATGTTATGTGCCGGAGGTGGGGCTGGAGTTAGCTCGGTTGCTAGGGTGAGAAGTGGTTGGAAGAAGTTCAGGGAGCTGTTGCCTCTCCTGACATTGAGAGGACTCTCCTTACGTGCTAAGGGGTCTTTGTATGCAGCATGTGTTAGGAGTGTGATGCTGTATGGTAAGTGAGACCTGGGCAGTAAAGGAAGAGAATATTCGCAGGTTTAAATGTACAGAAATGACAATGATTAGGTGGATGTGCAGTGTGTCCCTGCGTGCAAGGCCTGGGGGGGCTGGGTTTACGATAGAAGAGTTGAGAGGTAGGATGGGACTGGAGTGTATTGGTGTTGTGATGAGAGGTAGGCTGAGGTGGTCTGGACATGTGGAGAGGATGGGGGATGATAATTGGGTACAGAAGGTGAGAAGTGTTAATATTGGGGGAGGGGTTGGGAGGGGTAGACCGAGAAAGACATGGGACGAGGTCATTAAATGTGACTTAAGGGTTAAGGGACTGAATAGGGAGGCTGCCGGAGATCGAGCAGCGTGGAGAGCCGCCATTAGGTGACCAAGGCCGACACATGCAAGCATGTTGGAGCCTTCAAAAACGAAACGAAACGAAACGAAATGAATTCCTGAACTTACAATATCAATAACTTATCATAACTGAAACATGGGAAGAAAAAGTATGAGAGACAAAGAACCATCTACAGCAAAGCTACCCAGAAAATATACTTACTTCATGTATAAGAGAAAGAACTAAAGGTGGCAAATGAAAACCAAAACCAGTGTCATTTACTTCATAGAAATGGGTATTTTCTGGATAACAGCTATAAATTCTGTCGCATGAGGCAGGAAATCCTGTTCAGGTTAAAAAAAATAAAATTCTGCATTGCCAAAGCTGTATCCTGCCTGGGATATGAAGCCTATAAAATCATGACAGTAACACTAACTACAGTACAATGTAAATAGCATATACTCACATTTTACAGTACATTAGGTATTGTTTGTGTTGCTATGTACACTTGCTCTGACAAGAATCAATGCACACTTCATGTGAGATAATGTAACACCACAAGGTTATGAAAAAATGCCCAACGATGCCACCCCACATTAGTAAACCTTTCATGGGATTGCATTACAATGCTTACTTGAGACAACTCCTAGCCAGTATTGTTATTATATAAATATTCCAATGATCATAGATTAATATCCTTGGAACATAATGAGCAATACTTATCACTTATATAATCGCCTTCCTCCTGCTTGATACTTTCTGGAGCTGGTGTAAATATAAAATGCCAAAAGAAACTGAAGTACATCTACATACATCTTTGCATTTTCATGATCAGTTGATATCATCTGAGGGAAATCAATGACCCTGGGCTTCTGGGCATCGTCAATCATCAGGTTAAATTCATTGAAGTCTCCATGTATGACCCCATGGTTAGCTAGCTTCACAATCAGGTCCATGAGGTCACTGTATAGCTGAGGTACATCTTCCACTTCATGAATGTGGCATCTAGGAACATAAAATACACACCTGTTAATAATTATTTTAATTCTAAAACTCCACTACAGTAACATCTACTGGTTGACCCAAAATGAATGCAATCCATAAAATTGTGTCATTTATACAACTGATAAGAGATTTGTTTTATTTTTACCTTCATATGAAACTCAGCTGATAACTAAACAGTCCTGAAATTTTGGGTTCTGTAGTTCAAATGGTCTGTTTTTTATGACCTTTCCAAAATGTGTCCCCAATGACCACCTCGACGCCGCAAGAACTCTTGAATGTGAAACTGTTAATTTCGCAGACACACTTCTCTCTTGGGATAACTCTGATGTTGGCCATGATTTCTGTTTTCAGGTCTCTGATTGTCTGGGAATGGTTTTCATAAACATGATCCTTCAGATAACCCAACAGATAGAAATCTGGGAGATTCAGGTCAGGTGAGAGTGGGGCCCACTCAGGGTCACTCTTCCTACTGATTAGTCGATCCCTGAATCGTTGCTGCAGCCACATCAACATTTGGTTTGAAGTGTGTGGGGTGGCCCTCATCCTGCAGGAACCATTGCTCCTCATGAGTGATGCCCCTATGTCTTCCCAGTGTTGCATTCATTTTGGGTCACCCTATAATTTTAATCAATCAAGCTACCTCCAGAAAACTTCATTAAATTTATGGGAGAATGAACAGGAGAGGTTCAATATAGCCTTCATTAACCCCTTCACTATCAGGAGACCCTGCAGAGGCAGCTGCTTGTGTGAGGATGATGTGTCTGCTCAACCTGAGAAGACTGGGGTTGATCAACAACTACTACCAGGAGGTCTCTCTTAAGCTGAACCAAAAACTTTGGAATCAGCAAGAATAAAAAAAAGACATGAACATACTCAAAGGGTTGGGAAGAAAATGACAATTAAAGGAGTCTCAAGTGGTTTACATGTGAATCTGTGAAATTACCTTAGTTAAAATAATTTCCTAATTGCCTTATCTGTGACATATGATCAGAACCAACCAAGTACTGACTGAGACCAGCTATGTGGTTCTGGAACCCATAAGCAAATGTACAGTACTTACAATATACTGTAAAACATATGTTCCATTATTAACCCTTCACACTGATGCCTTTTTTTTTCCTCTCATTCTCACTCCTTCCAGGGAATTTTATTTAGATAGCATTAGAGAGAAATTTTCAAACACAAGAATTAAGAGGTAGCCTTCACTAACCTCTGCAGTCTGAGGGGTTTCCTAACCTGAAAAAGTATTCCTAGAACAATATCAAGATATCCTATGGCTGAGAGGAATAAAATGCATATTAATGAAGTGTGTGTGTGGCTCTAAGTTCAACACCAAATTGGCAGTGTCCCTATAATTCCTCCCTCATAATACATTATATAATACATTCTAAATTACTCACAAGCCCTCTCCAAAAGCATTTCTACACAGTGTGTGCATGCACACACACATGTACTAACTTTTTTTTTTTTCTGTGTCCAACTCTGGGCATAGGCTACACGTCTCCATCCATACACCTCCGCATGTCACCACCTCGGCGTTCACACCCACCATCCATATTGAATACAAGCTACAGCTGTCTCATAAAGGACTAGTGTATTAGTATTCCTCAAAATGAGGAATGATGAAGTGAAGGAGCATTGTGGTGTGGCTGTGGGTGTGATAGGAGGCATTAGGAGAAACACATTACGGAGGTTTGACCATGTGGACAGGATGGAGAGTGAGAGACTGATGAGAAAAGTGTATGTGAGTGCGGTGGAAGGGGGAGGAGAGGGAGGGGGAGGCCAAGGATGAGATGGAGGGATGGAGTGGAGAGGTATATGAGAAAGGGAGGTATGAGCTGAGAGCACGGCAAAGAAATGGCAAGGGACAGGGCGACATGGAGGCGATTTGTTTGTGGCCATCCCTTACAGGATTATGGCATCTGGCAATAGATAGATAGATAGTACTGGTATTAGCACAGGTATTTTTACGACATCTGGTAGATCAATAATGTCTGCTTTAATGAAACTCAAATCTTTAAACTGTTCCCTGCCACAGCAGGAATTTGAACCTAGGTCCATTAGGACTGCAGGCCAACTCTCTATCAATTTGGCTGCCGCATGTATGCGCACACACACACACACACACACACACACACACACACACATGCAAAATCTATGCTCACAATACATCCATCCATCCATCATCCAATCCTATGTTTCCCCATAAGACGTGTAGAAGCCTGGAGCTGGGCAAGTTGGCCTTGACATTTAAGATGAGAGTGACCAGCTTCACTCATCCCTGAGTGGTATAACATGAGCAACAGTCCCCAACCACCCCTTGGATATAAACCTTCGCCGGCTCAATCCGACTGGAGCGCCATAATTACCCACTAAACCACTGAGCGCCATAATTTGGTTATAAGGTTACCACACAGCATAGTAAATGGTTTCCTGGTGTACAGGAAACCATTTGGCATGTCACTCAGTGTAGAGTCACCCATAGGCAGAAGGAAGAGGAAAGAAAGGGGGAAAGAAAGACGGAAGAGGGAGTGTAAAGTCACCCATAGGCAGAAGGACGAGGAAAGAATGAGGTAAAGAAAGACAGAAGAGAAAGGAAGGAAAAAAGGAAGGAGGAGAGGAAAGGGCAGACAACCAAGAGCAGCACTACACTGAGTGAGTGGATGGTAGGCACCCCCACCTACCACACCTCACAAATTCACCAAAACAGATGCTCCAGATATGCTTGGGATAATACAGTATATGTGTTCTGGGCCTTAAGACACAGAGTTAGTTACCTCTTGCTCCTACCAAACCTTCTTAAGAAACTTAACAATCCATCCTATGACCCTTCTCCTGCTAGCTGTTCTGATTTCCCTAAATCTTCAGTGTCAGAATTGCTTGGGACAAAAATTGTTACTTTGCTGTCATTGTTGTAACTGCATGATCATTCTGGATGAGAACCCAATAAATTGTAAGCTGAAGTTGCCACCCTTCCTACAGTCCAATATCCCATTTCAAGTGACATGGAGATGAGGGGTGTTTGCATAATCAGGCAGCAGAGCTGTCCAGGAAAGGCAACAAAGCCAACCTTCTCCAGCACCAAAAATCTCTGATGAAGGCTAATTCTGTGCTGGTCAGGAGGGTATCAAGTGAAGACTGGATGCTAGGAATTCACTCTTAACTAGTAAAGGTTCTTGTGTATATCCCCTCACCAACCTGTGTTTTACACCATTAGGAAAGAAGGAAAATGTGCAAAAATTAGGTGAAATTA
Organism: Birgus latro; assembly: GCA_018397915.1. Lineage (NCBI taxonomy): Eukaryota > Metazoa > Arthropoda > Malacostraca > Decapoda > Coenobitidae > Birgus > Birgus latro. Next base: position 1,550 of record JAGKTI010012015.1, on the reverse strand, counting down.
TGAAAGTCATGCCACAGCCTAACATAAATGTCTTCAGAAAAATGCACATTCCAATCAAGGATATAAGAAAAACAAATTTATATTATGCATGTGCCTGAAAGGTTATCACAAAGGAAGACAAAAAAAAATTACATTCAAGCTAAAAATTACAAGAACGTTTGACACGGTTCAACACATTCACTTATAATGCAACATTTTGGTCCCACCAGGCATTGCATTATGATAATTTTCATTACTGACCCTAAAGGAGGAAAAAGAAAAAAAAAATTATCCCACCTTCCCCCAGTGTCACCCACCTAAGCCTACCCTAACTTTCCCCAAATTAACCTTAGAGGTACAGTGTACTATTCATAACAAAGCCTAACAAAACACTGATAAACACATTTAAATATAATGTCCTTACTATACTTGACATGGGCTGTGATGGCAGACAAGCTTGGAGCAAGGGAAGAGTGAAGGACGGTGATGTGTAGTGGTCTATCATGAGGTTGTATGCCTCGCAAATCGGGAATGAGGGTTGCGTAATAGTTGTAAATCCCATAACTGGACTGTTTGGGGCCTGAATCTCTACATTCTATCCACGCTATGCAAACTTTTTACATCTTAACAACAGCTCATTACACTATTATATGACTCAAGTAGTGAAAACACGAATTATATGCCAAGGTACTGCAAACAACTGGGTGGAATTCTTGAGTAACTTTATAATGAAGTAGCCGAGGATAAGATGGAGGGATGGAGTGGAGAGGTATAGTTGGCCAAGAAGAAAGTGCAACCAAATATGCTGGTGTGTGGCAATATCTGGCAGCTGCTCCGTAGTAAACACTCGTATTTTATCAATGAATCACTCAGAACCTACAACCTTTGTAAGGGTAGGCGTGATTGGCTGAAGCATTAAGTATCAGAACAAATGTTTTGTCCTTTGTTTATTACAAAATATTAACCCTGTGGAAGGAAGTAATGCATGCAGATGATGTCAAGGTATTAAATAAGCAAGTTATAAGTACAGTTATAGTAAGAATAACACGTAGCAATGAGTACATACAGAGCATACAGAACAGTGTTTCAGTGGTTAGTTTCAAATGATTTTGACCTTTGAAGCAGCAGAACCTGTTCGAGGCACATTGTCTAGTTGGTGTCGGTATCTATCAAGATGCAAAGTTTCCCTAGGAAATGGGCTAATATGAGAGGTTAGGTAATTACACACGGTCTGAAATTACGCTCTGAAATTCTTTAGTATAAGTGATATAAGACTGGGCATTCCAGTTCAACATCACTAGCAATGCAAATGTTGTAAATAGTTTACGCAAGTCTTATAATATTCCCTCAGTACGATGTCATTTATAATTAATTCATTTTGGTTACAGAAAATTTCATTTAACTAAGAGCGTATAATTGCTTGCTCAGCTAAAGAAACTAGGGTACCTTAAGTAATCCCCCTACTATCATGATTCGTGATCGGATACACGATGCAATTTAACTACTTCACTGCAAAGTGATACTGACAGTAGCGAGTGTCCACAGTATGAATGTGGTAGTACGCTACTTGT
>JAGKTI010012014.1:12792-25340 GCA_018397915.1 Birgus latro | reverse complement strand
TATATACTGTATTTAGGATGCTCAGAAAACCAGATTTAATGTTTTCACTGTAGATATATTCCTGTGGTTTGCTACCCACCTCCACTTCAAGCGGACTAAGTCAGAGCATTATTATTGTTTTTGCTCATGACTGAAACTTATTAACTTTTCACATCTAAGACACAGTCATTATTCTGTCGTCACTTACAACGTCTTTAATGTCCCATAATGACAAATTATATTAAGGAAAGACCTAGGATTTCCTGACTGTCAATCAAGTTGATATAACAATATTCTATGAAATCCTGCTGTCTTGGTCAATCTGATACAGAGCTACTTGAGTTAGTCACCGCCACCTTCCTCCCACAACTACCGATGCCAGTTAATATGAATACGGACGGATAATTTGTTTCCATTTATACTGATCTTTCATCTCAATGACTTACTACTGAAATGTCTTACTATATTAATGATATGGTAATTATTTTTACTCCGTATGAACGTTGCATTAACGTGTATAGAGGATAACATGTAATTTTCCAGTGCTCAACGCTTTTGCCAATCGGAGCACTCCTTACAGGGGCTGTCGGTTGTCACTGATTCATTCATAACAATAAGTGTTGGAGAGTTAGTTATAGCATCGTCTTCAAGTATTGTAATACTTTCATGACAATATTTATCGAATGATTAGTAAGTGGTTTCAAGTGAATTCTCTTAATATTATTATTACCGAACTAGTTAACGCGGTTTAGTAAACTGTTTATAATTAGTTGTTGTACTACTACCAAACGTCGCAAACTGTCAAAGGAAACTGTGTATGATGAGATCTTGTTGCATCGTGCACAGTTATTATACGTTGTGTAAACTGAGGCTTTGCTGCTTCACCAAACACTGAGATATTGTTATAGTGAATCGGGTATGATGAACATATGCCGTACCATCAAAGATAGCGAGACCACTGTAGTAAATTGAACAGAAAGAGTTTCTGCAGTATCATCAAACACTGCAGAACTGTTATTGTAAGTTATGTCCGAGTATATTGAGCTTTTACTGTATCATTCATCACTACAGTGCATTTATATCAGTGTAATGGGTTTTTATATCATCATTCACTGCAGCAGCTCACTGTTATAATAATCTGAGTATAAGAGTCATCACAAAGCAGACTGCTCTAACAATACGAGTAAGAGCTTTAAAGAGAGGAATTTGCATTGTCTCGTAACGTTCAATTGTTAAATCGTAAGGCATGGCAATATTCGCCACCACTTGCATCCACACCCACACCTACCCTCACCACCTACATCCCACACACACGCACACAAACAAACAAATAAACAAACATCGATACCAGTCACACCAGGACAAATCAACTCCATCCCCCCCAACACACCATCCCTATCTTCATCCTCACCAGTTCCATTTACACCCACACCCACATCATTCCCATCTACACGTACACCAGCTCCATCTATACCCACATCCACACCTGCGTCATCTACACCCACGAACTCACCAGTCACACATCTCCCACCCCCCCACACACATACACCAGCCCTACCTACATAAACAGGTACAGACCACATACACTCACCCTCACACCCACACACTTTCCACACCCAGCTACACCCACATCATCGTCACCTACACCAACCTGCTATGTGAGAGAGGCTAGTCTTGCTGCTACACTGATCCCCATCACGTTACGCTGGCTCTTATATAGTTCCTAATGACCTTGTTCTCCCTTCCCTTCTCAGTCAACACACACACACACACACACACACACACACACACACACACACACACACACAGAGAGAGAGAGAGAGAGAGAGAGAGAGAGAGAGAGAGAGAGAGAGAGAGAGAGAACGACTCAGAGATGTACAGTACACACGCATTCATGCATGAATACTGACAAATATGCAAAATACACATAATCCAGTACTCTGTTATCTTCGTCACGATCAGTAACTAGACTATTCGTACTTCTTACTTTGCGTTTCTTTATGTGACCATTTCCACCACTCAGAATAACATCCCGCAGACATTTTTGGTTCTCTCTCCATCTACAAACCGTCGTTTGCTTTTACTTCTCTTCAGCTTGGCATTAACCTATTGGTGCCCATGGTCCTTTAAATAGGATAGACTTAAGTATTTCCAACCGTTAACGAGAAAGAGCGCCCACAAACTGCAACACCTGAGCACACCAGCTGGTCTATGAGCCGAGTATTTGACTGTGTTCTTGTCTTCGACAGATTACTCCCAGATCGATTTACATCACTCATGCCGAACCATTAATCCTTCAGCAAACTTTAGGCCAAATTACAATAATCAAAACTTCTTGAGTTGACTTGCACTGACCTTTACGTTTAACCATCCCCTGTGACTCAGAACCTTGAATGGCTGTATAACTGAATCTCTGTATCCTTGTGTTAACATGAATTCTTTCACAAAGTTGGATTTACATCGGATAAAAACTATTCACGGTGACCTTGCTATGTGGCCTTGACATTTTACTTAATATTCTCGGAAATAATAGTCCAGGGCTTTGGAACCAAATCAGATCAGATCTGTTTTTACTATTTTGTTCGCTCACAAACACACGGATCAAAACCTGACTTTTCCCTGTGGCACTGGTCTTTGACTAACTGCTCTCAGAACTGAATCCCATCGTTCTTTTCTGATGCTTAATGATCCACCAAGTTTGGTTCATATCAATTTAAAATCCGTGACCTTGACTCATTATCCCCGTTTTGTTCGTGGAGTAGAGTAGCACCAGTCAACCAGGACAGTACTCCCGAGGTGGATGGTAAGCTGGTGATAGGGAGAGCTGGAGCTCCCGTTTCACCAGCCCTCAGGACTCGATCCTGACCATCTCCCTTTGCTGGACATTTTCAGTGCCTCATTTACACAGAGAGTAGGCCAGCATACTCTCTTAATACCTCTATCTTCAACTGTCTACACCACACTACATGCACATAAGATATCACACTCTATTCACACTTCCTTTAGCAATGGCCGCTGCAATTTTACTATCAAAAGAGGTGGTACCTCGGACTGCCACCACCGGCAGGGTAGGGCTGGCGGCACAGGGTCCTCCCGGTCGCCACCACGTGACTGTGCTGGAGCGACTGTTGCAATTTCCAATCTTGCTCATCAGTGGAAAAGTGAAGGTGCCGCTTTATTCTTTACCAATATCCGTGGCCTTTGGACCAACCCAAATTCAGTTCATTTTTTCCTACAGTCCATATCCCCTATGGCTCTATTCCTCACAGAACCACAAATCTCACCCTTTACTGAAATATCCCCTTTTTGTTTTCCTGGTTAGCATCTTCTCACAAACTTCTGTAACAAGGGCGGCACCTGTTGTTATATCAAATCTCAATATGCAATTGATGCTATCTTAAACTTCACTTCATCCAGTTTTGATTACTCATTGTACAAACTAAATTATCTAAATATTATCAAATATATCTGTGTAGTCTATCGCTCCCCCAGTGCCTCTTCAGAACCCAGTGTATTTGATTCAATATCCACACAGTTGAGTAACCTCAACCTTGCGCTTAGTACCGAAATTACTATTTTGGGTGATTATAACGTAAATAATTTTGAGTGGTTATTGCATTCTGCCAGGACTGACGATGCTGGTCTAGAGTACGAGCAGTTTGCAGAATCGTTTAATCTCACGCAGGTGGTAAAGCAACCAACCAGATTACCAGATAGTCCTGACCACAATGCCCATCTCTTGGATCTATTCCTGACAAATAATCCAGATCAGTACAGGATAGAGGTACTGTCACCACTTGGATCCTCTGACCACAATCTCATCAAAGCCTCATTAGTTAGTCCCCCCAAACCTCCCTGTTCTGAACCTGTCAGGGTGACCCGATGGCACTTTGATAGGGCAAACTGAGATGGATTTAGAAATTATCTTGCTGACATTCCATGGCAGTCTTTCTTTTCTAGTGATGCCATTTCTACCCAGTCCCACATTAGTGATTTACTAGCTGGTATGGATTTGTTCATACTAAGTCAACAGTTCACTCAAAGACTGAACTCTCCAAAATGGTTTGATAACAATGTGCAAGAACAACGGCCCAAAAGTCATTAGCATGTAACACCTACTTAAAATAAAAAAACATCTGAATCACTCTGTCAATTTAAAATTGCTAGAAACCATGCAAAAGCTGTAATAAATCTCGCTAAATCAAACTTTCTTCATAATCAAGCATCAGAACTACTTTACATCCCTAATGACAATAGAATATTCTGGTCAACTTTTAATTCTTTCTGTAATAACTTTTAACAAGTCATCATCCATTCCCCCAGTAAAATCTTCAGATGGCAACATTACAAATGACCCGCATAGAAAAGCAAATATCTTTGCCAGTACATTTGCCAGAAATTCTACCTTAGAGGAAGTCAGCCAGAACGTCCCAGTACTAGAATTTGTCTCTCCCAAAATTGTTCCACTGAAAATACAGACAAGATACGTAAAATCCACCCGAGACAATTTACCTACCAACAAAGCTCCAGGCCCAGATGGAATTCCTCCAATTGTTTTGCAAACGTGTTCCCCAGAGCTTGCCCTAGTTCTTGCTAAACTGTTCAGACTATGCATACGTACTTCATCATTCCCTAAATCATGGAAAGAAGCCAATATCCACCCAATTCCAAAGAAAGGAAGTTCCTCTGACCCCTCTGCTTACAGACCAATAGCTGTCACATCTTCTCTTGGTAAAATATTTGAAATTTTAATCAATAAGCACATAGTTAAACACCTTGAATCCAACAACTTAATTAGCGATAAACAATATGGTTTTCGCCACGAGATCCACCATTGACATACTAAATCTCCTGACCCATACTATCCATCAGTCAATCGACCTATATTGAGAAACTCACGCAGTAGCCCTTGATATTTCTAAGGCTTTCGACTGAGTATGGCATCATTCCCTGATGTCCAAACTCCATTGCTATGGACTAACGTTTTTTGTTCCTCTGCTTGCCTCATATCTCAGTGATAGAAAAATAAGAGTAAAAGTAGATGATGTATATTCCAATTTCCACTCAATTAACACCCACGTGCCACAGGGATCAGTCCTGGCACCAACCCTGTTCTTGGTTCATATTAATGACCTCTGATCTGTCACCCACAATCCCATCCATTCATATGCAGATGACTCAACACTTCATAGTTCATTCACACTCAGACACCCATTTACAAAGTCTGATATCTCCAATTCTCAACTCAGCACAGCCATCTCCATAAATCAAGACTTATCTATGATCAGTGAATGGGGACAGACAAAACAATCTTGTCTCATTTAATGCTAGTAAAACCAAATATATACAATTTACTAATAGACATATATTGCCTGATTCATATATTACCCTTAATGCTACTAATATTCCCGTCTCCAAAAGTAATGAAATTCTCGGAGTCTCAATTAACAGTGCCCTCAGCTGGACCTCTCATGTCAGATCACTTGCTAAAACCGCCTCAAAGAAACGTGGATTATTATACAGAGTCAGTAACTTCTTCACTGACGAGCAGATAGCTATAATTTACAAGAGTTATGTGCGCTATCAGCTTGAATATTGCTCACCCTTGTGGAATGGATGTGGAGAGGTTGCACTAAAACAGCTAGGCAAAATTCAGAAGAAAGCTGTTGGAATTATTTATAACCCTGCTGTTACAAATAATTTACCTCTCCTACGAGTAAGAAGGAATGTTGCCTCCCTTGCATTATTTTACAGATATTTTTATGGCAAATGCTCAGACGAAGTTGCATCCATTGTGGCACCTATCCATGCCTTCCCTTGTGCTACACAGGCATCTGGCAGCGCTCATGACTGGAATGTCACACAGCCATATTGCAGAACTTCCGCTTATCAGAATTCTTTTATTCCCCGAACTGCATCTCTCTGGAACTCGCTTCCCCTGAGTCGTTTCCCTCCAAACTTCAACCTACAGCTATTCAAGTCCAGCTGTTACAGATACATCATGAATGGAGGACACCAGTAATCTGGTGTATGGATTTTTTTTTTTAATTCATTGGTTTTCCTTCCTCTGTTCTGTTATTTCACAAAACAAAAATCTCAAAATTGAATCTTTTTATTCTTGCCTTATCTGCAACCCTTCCCTAAAGTTTGGCCCAATCAGATAAAATCTGACTACGCTGATCCTGCCCCGTAACCTTGACCTCTAACCTACTGTACTAAAAGAGCAATAGGTTTACTCTTTCATAAAACTGAATAAAAACTGATTGAGTTATTATGTCAACAAGCACACACACGGTTCGAATTTTGACTCCCCCCTCCCCCCCCGTGGTCTTCACCTTTGACAGATTGTTCTCCCAAATGAGTCACTTTATTATTACTTTACCCTCAACCCTTCTTCTACATACTAAACTGAATACAAACTTAAAATTCACTTTGTTGGGTCAACGTTTGACTTAGCTCTGTGACCTTGACCTTTGACCTATTGTTCTCAAAAACAAAAAGTATCTTTATGGGCGGCCCATCCAGCCAGTCACCAAGTTTCGTTAGAATCGGGAAAAATCTGCTTGAGTTATTAAACACACACACAACACACATGCTCACACGTGTGCACATCGCTCAAAACACCACCACCTTTGCCTTCCTAACCCCCGAGCACGGACCTATGAGCTTTTGAGACTATGAGCCGATAGGCGGAGAGCAGTACGCTAAGTACCCTTACAGCAAAATGTTTCACACGGGAACCCTGGACAGTAATGGGTTAATGGGTGGTATAATGATATTAACCCGTAATGACCTAAGAGTAAAGAATATAGAAATTGAAAATACCATGGCTGAACTTTTGCGCGTTGCAATAGAGGACAGTTATGGAGAAAAAAATAGATGTAGTAGTATTGTATATGCCCCCCAAAACGAAGGAAGATTACGAACAGTTAATAAGAGAATCCATTATTAGGATAAAGATGTTAATTGAACGAAGAAATAGAATAATGATAATGGGAGATTTTAACTGTATAGAAGTTGACTGGGAAAGTATGGATGCTAGGAACAATGAGGAATCATGGGGAAATAAATTAATGGAATTGGTGATGGAAAACATGTTAACCCAACTGATCAAAGAAAACACAAGAATTTGGGGTGACGACGAACCATCGAGGCTCGACCTAGTATTCACAAAGGACCCAAATGATGTGAGGAACATAACCTACCAATGCCACTTTGGTAAAAGTGATCATCTGGTAACTGAGATGGAAGTGGTAGGAGTAAGGGAAGGAAAAAGAGATGATAAACACAGAGAAAATAGATTGCTTCCCTGAGGAACTTTTTCCAAAATGTAGACTGGAGTAAAATGAATACAATCACAAATGTTGATGAGAAATATGAGTTTTTGACAGAAATATATAAAACAGAAGTTACTAAGTATGTCCCAAAATTTTCTGCAGCTATGGAAAGGAAGAAAGAAAGGTTTAACAACAGTTGTAGGATGACACAAGAGGCAAGAAAATAAGCATGGAATAAAGTGAGAAGAAGGTACAGCGAAAGGGCTTGGGAGGAGTACAAGCAGGTAAGAAATGAATATGTAAGGGTGCGGAGAGAAGAGGATAGGAAATACTAAAAAGATAGTGTATCTAACTGTAAAAAAGAGCCGAAATTGTTTTTGTAAATGGCGAAATGAAAGTTAAGGACAGTATAATACGACTGAGGGATGGAGATGAAACATACGAAAGAGAGGAAGACTTGTGTGAAATAATGAACAACAAGCTGCAGTCAGTTTATGTATTGGAAGACGAATTTAGGGAGCCTGAAATGGAACCCTGGCTGACGGGAATGGCCGAAATTACAGTTGATACGAATGAGGTGCTACAGCTGATGAAGGATTTGGATGTGAGAAAAGCAATGGGACCAGATGGTATAGCTGGATGGATCCTGGAATGTGCCAGCCAGTTAGTGTGGCCAGTTTATGTCATCATCAAGACCTCGCTTGAAAATGGACAGTTACCTAAAGATTGGAAAAGAGCAATAATTGTGCCAATCTCCAAGGGAGAAGATAGGGAGGATCCACTTAATTATAGACTTGTGTCACTTACTAGTATTGTTTGTAAAATCTGTGAGAAAATTATTAGAAAAAGATGGATAAAATATTTAGAAGAATATAAGTGATAACACCAAGACAGTTTGGTTTTAGGGAAGGAAGATCATGTGTTACGAACCTATTAAGTTCCTACAGTAGGGTAATAGATGTCATACAGGAGAGAGAGGGATGGGCGGACTGTGTCTATCTGGATCTTAAGAAAGCATTTGACAGGGTGCCCTATGGGAGGCTATTGTGGAAGTTGAAGACCTTTGGAGGGGTGCATGGGAAACTATTAAAGTGGATGGGAGATTATTTGATAGGAAGGCAGATGAGAACAGTAATAAGAGACAAGGTTTCACAATGGAGAAATGTGATCAGTGGAGTACCCCAGGGCTCTGTCCTGGCCCCTATAATGTTTCTGATATACGTAAAAGATATGCCAGAGGGTTTGAATAGTTACATGAATATGTTTGCAGATGCTAAAATTATGAAACATATTAAATGTATTGATAGTTGTAAAGAACTGCAAGAGGACTTGGACAAACTACACAGCTGGAGCCAGACTTGGAAAATGGATTTTAATGCCAAGAAGCGTCATGTATTAGAAATGGGAATAAGTGAAAGAAGACCGCACTGGACATATAAAATGGGCAATGAGATAATTAGTAAAAGAAAGGATGAGAAAGACTTGGGATTCGGGATGACTTGTCACCAGTAAAGCATACAAACAAAATCATTGGGGGAACTTATAGATTATTGACTAACATGAGAGTGGCTTTTAATTATATGGATGAGGAAATGTTGAAGGAGTTGATAGTGACCATGATAAGACCAAGACTAGAGTATGCGGCTTTGGTATGGTCACCTCATTTGAAGAAGCATATTGATTAACTGGAGAGGGTTCAACAGATGGCAACGAGGATGATACCATGTTTAAAGGGAACTCATCTACGAGGAGAGACTGTAAAAACTGAAGTTACCAACACTGCGCGAGAGAAAGGAAAGATGTGACTTGATCACAATATTTAGAAATGTAAGAGAATTGGAAAGGGTGGATAGAGAGGATCTTTTTGTGTTGGATGATGGAAGAACAAGAGGTCATGGGCAAGCTGAGGAAAAGTAGATGCCTTAATGATCTCAAAAGGTTCAGTTTCCCGAACAGAAGCATAAGTATTTGGAATGACTTAGACGAAGAGGTGGTGCAGGCGAAAAACATTCATGTATTTAAAACTAGATTAGATGAATGTAGATATGGAGACGGGACAACACGAACTTAGCTCAACTCCTGTATACTACAAATAGGTAAATACTCTCTCTCTCTCTCTCTCTCTCTCTCTCTCTCTCTCTCTCTCTCTCACACACACACACACACACACACACACACACACACATGGTCACACGTGTGCACATCGCTCAGAACACCACCACCTTTGCCTTCCTAACCCCCGAGCACGGACCTATGAGCTTTGAGACTATGAGCCGATAGGCGGAGAGCAGTACGCTAAGTACCCTTACAGCAAAATGCCTCACATGGGAACCCTGGACAGTAATGGATTAAACACTTCAACCTGTGGACGTCATTTTTTACACCTTCGCTTGCAAAGCGAAACCAGGTGTTATGCTTTCACCTTTTTTTTTACGTGTCTGACTGTGGGTTTCACAACCTGTTCCTAAACCCCAGTAGTCCTCCACGTACCATACACCTCCACTTGTCACCACATCGGCGCTAACACCCACCACCCATATTGAATACACGCTAGGGCTGTCTCATACAAGACTGCTGTATTGGTACATTCGGGTTTATTTTCACGATATGTCGGCAGGTCTTTTGGTAGATCAGTAAAGTCTGCTTTATGAAATTCAGATCCCTAAACTGTTCCCTTCCCCAACCGGGATTCGAACCTGGGCCCATTAGGACTGCAGACCACCTCCCTACCGATTCAGTATGTGTGTGTGTTTGTGTGTGTGTGTGTATAGCTCAGTTTTTATTGGATTTTAATCACACTGGGAGAAAGAGCTGAGAGAACTTAATTGAGTAAATTTACTGTTTTTTGGAAGAATAGGTAAACTGTCAAGGTCACGGGTCTAGCTCACAGTTGTACAGAGCAAAATTAGCTTGAGTAATTTTTATCCAATTTAGATCAAACTGGGTGGGCTGGATGAGGGTAATTGCAAGAGCTGAATTTCCTGTGTAATCAGCCATAGGTCAGGGTCACATAGCAAGGTCAGTGTTCGACCTATGTGTGTACTTAACAAAATAATTGCATTTTAATCCTATTTTGACTATACTTGGTGGAATGCTTGAAGGTCTGTTATGGAGTAAGTATAATTTTTTTTTTTTTTAGAACAGTGATCAAAGGTCAGGGTCACTGGGCAAGGTCAAATTAATTAGTTTTGTCCAATAAATTGTAGACCAAACTTTGTAGACTGGTTGAGGATAAGACAAGAATTTTAAAAATCTATTTTGAGAACAATTCGTCATATAACTCTCCCGCTAATGGCATTACACCAGTCCAGAATAAGACAGTTCTAGCATATATTCAATATGGAAAATGAGTATAAACGCCCGTATATCGGGTAATGATCCAAATGATGGTAATGATGGAAATTTGTTTATCTAGGGGCATCTCCATGGAAGAACATCCTCCAGTGATTGTGCCTTGGCGTGACTTGCATCCTTTCCGGTCTTTTCCAGTGTTACATAATGAAATAATGTAAATCTATATTCTTTTACACAAAATGAAATGATAGTTGATAGGTTAAAATGTGTCCCATTCAGGTGCACAGCAATGTTTTATATGTAGGCATTAATATGTTATGACAATATGTAATACTTATAGACAATAAAATATAAGTAGCACTTGCACAATTAGTCATGTATGGTGTACATGGAAAAGTCGTGCCATAATTCGCAGATAAGGAAAGTCGAACACAAATAGCTCATATTAGCTAGACAATACAGGTGTGTCATGAGCACGCAGTATAACCAACTTGAGCCAGTTATCTGACGTCATGGAAAACTACCTGTGGAAATGTACCAAAGACCCACCAATACACTGGTCGGTATATATAGGCTGGGAAACTGGAGAGGAGAGCAGAGGAGAGATGGGGTTGGAGTAGAATAACTAGGTGGCTCGCCGTCACGCTGCGTTACATTACATTACGTTACGTTACACTGTCAAACACATCTTCATATAACTTAGTACAATAAAACCCCATAACCCTAAGAAGTGGCTATAACTCACCTCGCTTAAGATACACGAATACACAGAGCGGGAAGGTGAGACAGAGCTCCCTTTATTCTGCTTGACGACGCTCCATTTTACTCGTAGCGGTCCACACACTCCACTGGTGATTCGGGTGCAGTCATTCGTCACCTAAAATCTCTCTCCATCTAATCTAACCCCCTCGGCTATGTTCATCGGTATATATATTAAAGACTGAGTTACATGACGTTCTTTATCCAGAAGTCAATAAGGGGGGGGAGGGATTCTGAAAAAAAAAAAAACACTATATACTATTGCAGTATTCATCGTGTTCACGCCCTATTCTACACAAAATCTTATGTGTACCAAGGCTTATGTTGAGCAAAATAGTGCATTATTACTTAAGCATCTCTGTCTCATTTTTTTGGAAGTGGGAGATACAGTAACTCTGACGGTTGATGAGAAGTCTATTTCCATATGCTTTATGCAGTAACTCAGTTAATTTACCAGTCAGTTGGGTGATTAGTAGTCATTAAAATCACGAATGCAGGGTAGGAAGCTGCAGAGAGCCGGGATTCAACAGCTGACAGTGACAACGAGTACCTGACCAAGTGATTGTAGACGATCATTTCAGTCTACTTTGTCATTTGAGACTGTCGCCATTTGAGACAAAATATATTTGAAATTACCTCCTGAAGATCGTCATATATTCCTAGAATACTTTGCACTACCATGAAATCCTACAGTGAATCATAATCGAACCGCGTCTATCAGTTGCAAGGCTTGTGCAGGGGAAAAATATATATATATATTATAAGTCATTGTTTTGAAAACTTCAGAGAATGGATATAAACAATCATTGCCGTGTATCTACAGCGATGTTAAACTGGGCAGGTCAATGAAAATAACCAACGTAGAAGTACGACCACTATTTTGATTGTTCCTACCCTCCATTTAAGTGTCTGGATAATGCCTCCATCAACCCCTTCACTTCTAGGTTACTTTCAAAAACCTAAATGAAATCGAGTGATGGCAGCAAAAATAACGTAGATGTGATATGTTCGAGCTGAGGGGATAAAGTTCATATAAGTAGACTGGAGAGCAATGACGCCTTATTTCGGATTAGTACCAGGATTATCAGAGAAGACAATAGCATATAGGTGCATCAACGCTACTAATACTTCTGTGCTCTAACAAGGAAGTTTGTTGCTGTGCACCACCATAAATATTAGCAAGCACATTTCCTCGGAACATGGAAAAAAATATATCTATTCACACACACACACACACAC